>JAKOGI010002239.1:0-128116 GCA_029747015.1 Carnegiea gigantea
TTGAGGACTTGTTCCAATAGAAAGTTGGTCCTATCCTGGTTAGAAGGTTGATGAGAGGGTTGGTCAAAACCAGGTGGATTAGGCTTAGGGTCATACCTAAGGTTAGGGTGATCTCTCCATCCTTCATTATAAGTATTCGAATAGGGATCATACCTCCTTTGATTTTGGTTAGAGTAAAGAGTATTAACATTACCTTCTTGTAAAGTAGGACATGCATCAGTGTATTATCCCTCTAGACAACAAATACCACGTATTACTGCTTTTTGAATATCCCTAGTAACAATCTTATTTAACATAGCAGTAATGTGAGATAACTGATTCTCTAGAGATGAACTAGAACCTATCTCATTTACCCTTTTAACTTGTGAGTCCCTAGTACCAAACTGTTGAGTATTTTGGGCGATTAAAATAAATTGATTTCTAGCATCAGCTGGGTTTTATTAACCAGAGCCCCCCCACTAGCAGCATCAACCATATTACGGTCCATAGAAAATAAACCCTCATAAAAATATTGAATCAATAATTGTTTAGTTATTTGATGTTGGCGACAACTACCACATAACTTATTAAATCTTTCCCAATACTCATAAAAGGTTTCCCCATTCATTTGTTTGATTCCACATATTTCTTTCCTAATAGATCCAATACGAGATGCAGGAAAAAATTTTTCTAGAAACGATTTATACAATGCGGTCAATGTAGAAAAAGATCCAGCAGGCATATAATATAACCAGTCCTTAGCATTACCAAGCAAAGAAAAGGGAAAGGCCCTTAGTCTAATTTGGTCCTCAAGAATTTCTTCAGGCACCATAGCATAGCAGGTAACAAGGAATTCACTAATGTGTCTATAGGGGTCCTCTCCAGCCAATCCATGAAACTTAGGTAATAAATTAATAAATCCTGAGTTTAATTTCAAAGGCTTATCTAAATCAGCATAAGTAATGGACATTGGTTGGGTTTCTAAGTTAAGGGCAGCAAGTTCTCGAAGAGTTGACATTTTTACCTCTTTAACCTGAAGACTTACTAGCGACCTGCAATAATAAAAACAAAACAATAAATGTCGTAAAATTAAATAGAAGTAAACTAGCAATTTAATTTTCTTTCCCCGGCAACGACTTTATAAAGTTTGTCGAGAGCTACAAATTTAACCACTACTTCGGTTATTAAATACTTTTTATAGCATAGGGAAGTAGGGATCGATCCACGAGGAAAGATTGTTGTAAAACGGCTAGCTTAATCCTAAATGATTTTATTAATCCAATTTATTAAGTCTAATTTTAGTAATTCTAAAATAATTAAAATCTAATGAATAAAAATCTAGCAAAATACCCAATGATGATCCTAAATATTCTAGATCATATTCTGAAAATAAAACAGTAAAAAGATTCCCTAAATAATTTAGAAAAATAAAAACATAATAGTAACTGAAATTCTAATTTAAAAGCAAAACAGCAAATAATAAAAAGAAAATAAATATTACAAATGTCAAATAGTAACAGAAAATATTATTCTTTAGGTATATAAGCTTATAACCCCTCAATTGTATCCAAATAATTCCAGAAAAATCAAATCAAAAATTACCACAGAATATCAATGCAGAATATTAAATCTGAAATTAGAAATAAAATAATCTGCATAAATATAAATACGAAAATAATCAAGAAAATTACCCTAATTCTAGGACACAATTTTCTGGACTTAACAACACCTAATAATTGTGAATTAAAATTAAAAATTGGAATTTTCAGAATTAATAACCTAAAAACTTGCACTTATCAATTTCTCAAAATAATTCTGAAAAATTATCAAATAACTTCCAACAATTACGAAATTAAATATGGGCAGACTAGGACACTAAATGGACTCTGGGAACTAATAAAAATCGAAAAAGAACAAAAATAACTATTTTTAGTCTAATTTCTAACGAACTAATAGTTAAATACTAAAATTGAATATAAATCAATCTAAAATTATACTCACTCTAAAAATCAAAATATAAACTATCTAAAATTACCTAGACACTCCTAAAAGACTATACTTTGGGGGGGTCGATTGAATTTATATTGAAACTAATAAAAATAGAACAAAAATTAGCAAACTAATCAAATTAACTCTAAGCAACAAATAATAATCAAAAGTTGTCAAATTTATGAAGGATACTTAGTATAATCTCAATCCACCATGCAAATTAATATTTATCATTAACACACAAGTTAAATTCATTCATGAGTTAAATTGTAGAAGACATCCATTAGCGGTTCTTCCCCCTTTTTTCTTTGATTCTAGTTTAATTAGGTCTAGCCCTAATATAAACCCCACTAGTTTTGATAACCCTCACACCAGCGCAAGAATTTAATCAAACTAGAGCATTAAGAATTAGAAAAACATCATTTAACACTTTGTAACCAATTTACCAGCAAATTGATTTAACAAAAATCTAAAGCGATTACCTAATTAAAAGAGATGGGTTTGAGCCATCCATGATTAATTAGGGTAATACCTAAGAGTAAAAAACTATAACTTTTACGTATTGTAGTCTTCTAAACTATCAATCGAAATCGTATTAAATTAACTAGCATGCATTCTAATTAATTTAACACAAATATCACAAACGATAAACGCTAATCGCTATAGAATCATGAATATAATTCAACTAGGCAATAAAGCATAAGACTTATTTCAAAATAGTAAATTTAGCATGATTTCAAGAAGATTATACTAAGCACAAAAAAATTTACTCACGTATATTAAAAATAAAATCACAACAATTAACCAAAAATCCCATGCTTAACATTAAACTAAACTAAAATAAAATAAAATAAATAAAGTAAAAATAAAAGAAGCAATAGTTTAGTACTTGATGGTGGGTGTGTGTGAGGGATGATGATGGTGACGATCGTGAGGGTGGGGTACCGTGCGATTGAAGATGGTGGTTGAATAATGGGGATGGAGGAAGAAGGCTTGTGGCGTGAGAGGGTTAATGGAAGATTGATGATGATGGTGCGAAGGGGATGAAGGAGCGAGGTTAGGCGTGAAGGCTTGGACGTTTGGGTGTGTAGGGATGAAGATGATGGTGATCGTGTGGGGGAAGCAGCAGGTTGATGGGAGGATGTTGGCGGGGCGTGTGATGATGGGCTAAGGTGATGAGAGGAGGCTTCTTCCGTGGCTTTTTATTGAAGGCAAGCGTGAGATATGCCGTGGGATCCTATCCTCGCAAGCAGCTGTGGCCTCCCCTTTTTATTGTAGATGATGCATGGTTTTACGGTGGGGAAGGTAGCTAGGGCTTTTCCTAGACTCCGTCTCCCCCAAGTCTTCTAACTTTACTCCAACTCTTGTAACCCTAGCCCAAATAAATAATTATGGAAATAATATTTCCATAAATTATTATTTATGGGCCATCTTGATAGCGAAGCATGTAAAACCCGAGTTTCGACGTCCTCTCTTCTCCTCTTTATTAAATTAATAACCCTGAAAAATATATAAAATCAAACAAATTAGCCGAAATAATATATACAGTATAATCAAAATAATTATTAAAACAATGCATGATTTTTGGCTTAACAAATTCCCCCACACTTAGACTTTGGACGTCCTTGTGCAAAGAAATCTTAGACTCGACCTAAAGTTGGCATCCTTTCTTTTCTTATAAAATCATGCATACTTATGATATTCATACTAGGTCTGGGTTTGCTTAAGAAAAACAATGTTATTGAATTAATTAGTGTTTCCTTCAATAAGTGAATACCTGCTAAACATCCAACTATCCTTAGAGAGTTTATTTATCAACCTCACAATATTTTCATAATGAAGTAACAAGATCAATAATTATCCATCACTTTTAGATATTCATACATCGATGAAGAGGTCTAAAAATTTATGATAGAAAAATTGAGGCCGGGTATGGCTATGGAGACAATTGAACTAGGCAGAATAACTCAATGAATTGATTCTAAACTTGCCTTGTGTTTATTTATTTTTTTTCTTTTTTTTTTCAAACTCCACGTTCACACATATTCGAGGCCCATATAGGGTCTTAGAAATTAAACACTCTCTGCCTCATACTCACCCGAATAGAGGTGCGGGAACAAACATTTAATTTTCATCATTGCTTTTATTTATTTTATTGATTCACTAGTATGGGAAGCAAGCTTTCTAGTGGCAGTATTGCCTCAAAGGGTAGCACCCAGTAGCGCACGCCTCAAAGAGGTACTTGTCATTCCCAACTTTGACTCTCTCTTTTTTTTTTTTTCCCTTTCTTTGTATGAAAAATAGACGAGTAAAATCACAATTTTAATGAATTATTCAACTAATTCAATAGTCTAGGAGATGGGCCACATTATTTTATTGCCTCTGAATCGGATATATTACATGACTAGATAAGATGGATAATCAAGAGAGTTATTCATTAAAAAGATGCGTGAGGATCAACTCAAACGTCTCTAAAGGATAACTATCATGCTTAGAAGTCTTCACTTATAAAAGAATAAACCACAAAATAGCTAATAAATTTTTTTTTAAGGAATAAAAACTACAGGAATTAAATGCAAGATGCACCCCCACACACTTAATTCATACATTGTCCCTAATGCATGCAAAAAGAAAGAAATAATGAGAATAAAAACAAAATTAAATGGGTACTTCCCTAAAAACGTTGGGTTGCCTTCCGACCAGCGCCTTTGTTTATAGTCGTTGGCTCGACTTCATGAAGCTCCCGGATCCTCTAGTTGGATCTCTTCCAATAAATCAGCATTAATTTGGTAAGGCACTTTTTGAAACTCAACATTATCAAGACTCTTAGTAAGCACAGTCAAAAATTCATCTTCATTGGACAAGTCATGAATATTTTGGGGCAACTCATTAATAACATCAAGTGCATACACGTAATTCACATCAGCAGGGAATCTCATGACATCAAAAATATTAAATTTAATCACTTCCCCCTCGAATTCCATAGTTAATGTTCCTTCATGCACATCAATTTTAGTCCTAACTGTTTTTAAAAATGGCCTGCCAAATAAGATGGGAATATCATGGCATGCATCACCCATGTTCATCACATAAAAATCAGCAGGAAACACAAGTTCATTCACTTGGACTAAGACATCCTCTAACACTCCATCCAGGTAAGTACAGCTCCTATCAGCTAGTTGAAGCATTACACCAGTTTTCTTTAACTCTTTTAAGTTTAGTTTGTCATAAACGGACCTAGGCATAACATTAATGGAGGCACCCAAATCAAGCATAGTCTTATCAAAGTAAAGATTTCCTATCTTACAAGAAGCAGAAAATACACCTGGGTCTTTGTACTTAGGGGGAAGCTTCCTTTGAAAAACAGCAGACACATTTTCCCCCACACTTACCTTTTCATTCCCTACTAATTTTCTTTTAGCAGTACATAATTCTTTCAAGAACTTAGCATAACGAGGCACCTGTTTAATGGCATCAAGGAGAGGTATGTTGATCTCTACCTTTTTTAATGTCTCTAAGATCTCTTGGTTAGCCTGATTCACCTTAGAAGTAGGGTTTCGAAATATACTAGGAAAGGGTGGAATTGGTTTATAAGGTTCTCTTCTCTTCTCTCCTATTTCCTTAGTAGTTTGATTAGAATTAGTGTCTAACTCTGATTTAGCCCCTTTAATCTCTAACTCAGGTTCCAATTCCCTACTTTTCTTAGATTCTTTTAACTCTTTCCCACTCCTAAGTGTTATAGCACTAACATTCTCCTTAGGGTTAGGGTAAGTCTGAGATGGTAACCTGTTTTGCATTCGAGCCTGCAGGTTACTAACTATGATATCAGTTGCAGTTTGTTTCTCTTGAACTTGCTTAAGAGTTATCTCTAAAATCTGGAACCTATCATCCATCTTCTTGAGGACTTGTTCCAGTAGAAAGTTGGTCCTATCCTGGTTAGAAGGTTGATGAGAGGATTGGTCAAAACTAGGTGGATTAGGCTTAGGGCCATACCTAAGGTTAAAGTGATCTCTCCATCCTTCATTATAACTATTCGAATAGGGATCATACCTCCTTTGATTTTGGTTAGAGCAAAGAGTATTAACATTACCTTCTTGTAAAGTAGGACATGCATCAGTGTAATGTCCCTTTAGACAACAAATACCACATATTACTGCTTTTTGAATACCCCCAGTAACAATCTTATTTAACATAGCAGTAACGTGAGATAATTGATTCTCTAGAGATGAACTAGAACCTATCTCATTTACCCTTTTAACTTGTGAATCCCTAGTACCAAACTGCTGAGTGTTTTAGGCCATTAAATTAAATAAATTTCTAGCATCAGCTGGGTTTTGATTAACCAGAGCCCCCCCACTAGAAGCATCAACCATATTACGGTCCATAGGAAGTAAACCCTCGCAAAAATTTTGAATCAATAATTGTTCAGTTATTTGATATTGGGGACAACTAGCACATAATTATTAAATCTTTCCCCATACTCACAAAAGGTTTCCCCATTCATTTGTTTGATTCTACATATTTTTTTCCTAATAGATCCAACACGGGATGCAGAAAAAAACTTTTCTAGAAACGATTTATGCAATACGGTCCACATAGAAAAAGATCCAGCAGGCATATAATATAACCAGTCCTTAGCATTACTAAGCAAAGAAAAGGGAAAGGCCCTTAGTCTAATTTGGTCCTCAGGAATTTCTTCAGGCACTATAGTAGAGCAGGTAATAAGGAATTAACTAATGTGTCTATAGGGGTCCTCTCCAGCCAATCTATGAAACTTAGGTAATAAATTAATAAATCCTGAGTTTAATTTCAAAGGCTTATCTAAAACAGCATAAGTAATGGACATTGGTTGGGTTTCTAAGCTAGGGGCAGCAAGTTCTCGAAGAGTTGACATTCTTACCTCTTTAACCTGAAGACTTACTGGCGATCTGCAATAATAAAAACAAAACAATAAAAGTCGTAAAATTAAATAGAAGTAAACTAGCAATTTAATTTTCTTTCCCCGGCAACGGCACCAAAATTTGTAAAGCTTGTCGAGAGTTACAAATTTAACCACTACTTCGGTTATTAAATACTTTTTACAGCATAGGGAAGTAGGGATCGATCCACGAGGAAAGATTGTTGTAAAACAGCTAGCTTAATCCTAAATGATTTTACTAATCCAATTTATTAAGTCTAACTTTAATAATTCTAAAATAATTAAAATCTAATGAATAAAAATCTAGAAAAATACCCAATGATGCTCCTAAATATTCTAGATCATATTCTAAAAATAAAATAGTAAAAAGATTCCCTAAATAATTTAGAAAAATAAATGCAGAGTAGTAACTGAAATTCTAATTAAAAAGCAAAACAACAAATAATAAAAAGACAATAAATATTAAAAATGTCAAACAGTAACCTAAAATATTATTCTTCAGGTATATGAGCTTATAACCCCTCAATTGTATCCAAATAATTCCAGAAAAATCAAATCAGAAAATTACCACAGAATATCAATGCAGAATATTAAATCTAAAATTAGAAATAAAATAATCTGCATAAATATAAACACGAAAATAATCAAGAAAATTACTCTAATTCTAGGACACAATTTTCTGGACTTAACAACACCTAATAATCGTGAATTAAAGTTAAAAATTGAAATTTTCAGAATTAATAACCTAAAAGCCTGCACTTATCAATTTCTCAAAATAATTCTGAAAAATTATCAAATAACTTTCAAAAATTACAAAATTAAATATGGGCAGACTAGGACACTAAATAGACTCTGGGAACTAATAAAAATTGAAAAAGAACAAAAATAACTATTTTTAGTGTAATTTCTAACAAACCGGTAGTTAAATACTAAAACTGAACATAAATCAATCTAAAATTATAACCACTCTAAAAATAAAAATATAAACTATCTAAAATTACCTAGACACTCCTGAAATACTATACTTTGGGGGGGTTGATTGAATTTATATTGAAGCTAATAAAAATAGAACAAAAATTAGCAAACTAATCAAATTAACTCTAAGCAACAAATAATGATCAAAAGTTGTCAAATTTATGAAGGATACTTAGTATAATCTCAATCCACCATGTAAATTAATATTTATCATTAACACACAAGTTAAATTCATTCATGAGTTAAACTGTAGAAGACATCCACCAGCGGTTCTTCCCCGTTTTTCCTTAGATTCTAGTTTAATTAGGTTCAGCCCTAATATAAACCCTACTAGTTTTGATAACCCTCACGCCAGCACAAGAATTTAATCAAACTATTTGTAGCCAATTTACCAGCAAATCGATTTAACAAAGATCTAAAGCGATTACCTAATTAAAAGAGATGGGTTTGAGCCATCCATGATTAATTAGGGTGATACCTAAGTATAAAAAAACTATAACTTTTACGTATTATAGTCTTCTAAACTATCAATTGAAATCGTATTAAATTAACTAGCATGCATTCTAATTAATTTAACACGAATATTATAAATGATAAACGCTAATCGCTATAGAATCATGAATATGAATCAACTAGGCAATGAAGCATAAGGCTTGTTTCAAAATAGTAAATTTAGCATGGCTTCAAGAAGATTATACTAAGCACAAAAAAATTTACTCACTTATATTAAAAATAAAATCACAACAATTAACCAAAAATCCCATGCTTAACATTAAACTAAACTAAACTAAAATAAAATAAAATAAAGTAAAAATAAAAGAAGCAATAGTTTACTACTTGATGGTGGGTGTGTGTGAGGGATGATGATGGTGATGATCATGAGGGTGGGCTACCGTGCGATTGAAGATGGTGGTTGAATGATGGGGATGGAGGAAGAAGGCTTATGGCGTGAGAGGGTTGATGGAAGATTGATGACGATGGTGCGAAGGGGATGAAGGAGCGAGGTTAGGCGTGAAGGCTTGGACGTTTGGGTGTGTAGGGATGAAGATGATGGTGATTGCGTGAGGGAAGCAGTAGGTTGATGGGAGGATGTTGGTGGGGCGTGTGATGATGGGCTAAGGTGATGAGGGAAGGCTTCTTCCGTGGCTTTTTATTGAAGGCAAGCGTGAGATATGCCGTGGTGGGGAAGGTAGCTAGGGTTTTTCTTAGGCTCTGTCTCCCCCAAGTCTTCTAATTTCGCTCCAACTCTTGTAACCTTAGCCCAAATAAATAATTATGAAAATAATATTTCCATAATATTATTTATGGGCCATCTTGATAGCGAAGCATGCAAAACCCGAGCTTCGACATTCTCTTTTCTCCTCTTTATTAAATTAATACTAACCATGAAAAATATATAAAATAAAACAAATTAGGCGAAATAATATATATAATATAATCAAAATAATTATTAAAACAATGCATGATTTTTGGCTTAACAACTAGCATGTAGTAAAGAGAGGTGAATGGCCACAGAAGGACCTGACATCATATTCACTGCGTATGGATCCATCTAACAAGGAGGAACATACGTGAAGAACATGGGAGAGATAAACGGGCATTTCTATTATCATAAATTTGTATTGTCATAAATTTCTAATGATTTATTAATAGCCTTCATTAACCAACCTTCTCACCCTCCAATCTCTACTCTCCATACTCTATATCCCATCAAAGAAAATCAACTTGGCTTTGATACCAAAATTATAATGCCCCCTAATTAAGTATATTTCATTGTTTACAATCACTATTCTATTTCTCTTAATTACAACTGATAACCCCAATGATCAGGGCATTACCGCCGTTCAAAAAAGGACAAGTCTTGAAGCATGTGTACTAGAAATAACATCGTTAGGCATAGCTTCAACTACAAGCATTCATAGATGATCAAACCATGTACAGTCAACTGTTAAGCAATATAAGGTTTATACACCATATTAAAACAATTCACCATATAATCTACACCTCCATCCAATGAAGATTTCAAAACACAGCTTCAAAATATGCATGCACCATATCATTGTTGATCCATCCAGATTTCTTTACTCAACTTATTTGCTTCAGCTGGTTTGTTAGCATGAGGGCGATTCACTGAAGATTTGCCTAAAATAAAACATAAAAAACATTTCGGGTTGTGAGCTGAAGCTCAGTAGATGCATGCCTGTATTGTTAAAAGATCCCTGCATAAATTAGTTGGGCGCCCGCTTTGCAATTCATTTTAAGTTAAAACAGTGAATAAGATGAATGTAAACTACAATTACTAGTTATTATCTAATAGTGAACCCTTTTGATGTTGTTACAATATATAGATAGGTGTACACCTGCCAAGTCGATCAGGGGACCTAGCCTGAAGTTGCGCAGGTAATTGAAGGGCAATGCCCTGTAACTGATAACTGATGTGGTCACTAATTATCTGACAAATTACTGGATACACTGATTCATTAATGTAGTTACCAAAACATTGTAATGATAAATACATGCTGATTTCTAAAGATACAGGCAATGAACGTATCTAAAGTCTTTAAAATGCAATCTGACTTGACTATACTCATGCACAATAGGAAACGATAGACTAGGCCCCGTTTCTACTTAAGAAAGCTAATACTTATCTTGGTGGAAAATGATTTTGATGCTATCCACTTGGATGATATTTATGCATAAAAAAGGGCTTTATGGTAATTTCAATTGGATATACATAATGACAATTTGCTTAATCAAGTGCATAAACTTTTGGGCTTCAAGTTGGGCTCAAAATGAATTGGGCTCGGTAATAAAACACTCCATTGCGATAAAGTTTTTACGTAGCTCAAATTTAAATTTTTGTGATGTTATGGAAAAATAATTTGATCACTTAAATCATAATTATCAAGGCCTACTATCAATTTTTTTGAAATTTTACGATAATAAAAACTCGAATTGCAAAGTGAGGCCCAAATGCATTTTTCGTAATCAGGATGATTAAATGCGATAAACAAATGCAAGAGAATTAATCACGTGCTTAATTAAATAAATAAACATGATTTAGGGTCAGGCTATCACATCTTTCTTGCATCACTTTTTCTACTTTCTTTGTCTTTTCAAAAACATGTCTTTCATTATCAAACACAGTAAACAAACTGCATGCTTTTATAGTTGGATGTGTCTTGATTTTCCAAAACATTTACTTTTGAAAAGTTAATTTATCATCTTAATAAACAAATTTCAGATATAACATTATTACAGATAATTTACCTCTTTATCTCTCCTCATGACTCCAGTAATGCGAAATTTGACTTTGCTAGGATCTTACCTTGGCTACTTTCAGCTCACCTTCAAGAAGATTTCACTTTGACAAACGCTCGAAAATGCTGACCTTCAGGTGGCTCAAGTTGATAATTGGTCCACTTGTAGTGGATTGCTTGGAATGAATTGGGTTCACGAAAGATGGCTTGTAGTTGGTTGGGTTAGTTAGGGATGGCCCAGGATGGCTAGTAGAAAATGTTGGAGATGTATAGAAAATAGGAGTTATAGGAATGGATACTTTGTATTACTTAATGCTTTTCTTTTCTCTTTTTTTTCCCTTGATACGAATGAGCCCTCCTTGAGGGTATTTATAGCCATCCATCTCTTCAATGGACGGTGGAGATTGATTTGGTCCTATGACTATTATCAAGCTTCTATAACCTTCTATCATAGCATCTTCCTAAATATCTAGTTATTAAAATACAAGTATCTAGGACACTTTTTCTAGATTTATCTAGATATTCTAGATATTTACAAATGTAGATATTATGGAACATTCTAAAGAATCGTTTTAGAAAGTTCTAGAAAGATCTAGAAGACTCTAGAGTAATCTAAAAGTTTGTATGACTATCGAGATAGTTCTAGAATATTGTGGGAGGTTCCACAAAAATCTAGAAGATGTCGGAATCCTTTAGAAGATTCGAGAACCTTAACATTAAGATGTTTCTAAATTATTAGTTTCTAACAAGCCTAATTCCAAAGTTTTGACTCTCGTATGAAAAACTACAGAAACACTAATATAATTAGTACATAGATAAAAATTCTTAACAAGCTAGCCAAAAGTAAAGAAACCCTGATTTAGCGAATCAAAACAATACACGAAATTGGATGGATGAGATTGGGAAGGAGAGAAGGAGAGGGAAAATGGGGAACACCCAAAACACCAAACAACACATGCAATGGAGATGAAAGTGAAAACTGCAAGGACGGAGAAGGCAGTATATATATTATACTCCTAGGAGCACATACTCTCAATGGCCACATCAGCAAATATGTATTAAAGAATTAATATATGGCAGATACGCATGTGAAAAATATATACATATGGGCAATGAGAACATGTGCTCCTGGAAGCAAATAAGAAATTGCCCGGAGAGGGAGGGAGAGAAAGAAAAGGTCTATTTTGGTGTGTATAGTGGGTTTTTTTAGGGGGTTGGGGGGTGACCTGATATAGTTGGTTTTTACGTTATGTTCGTAGTGAACATGATTTTTTTTTTTTTACAGTAATTATTAAGTTCCTTTTAATGGTGGAGATGAACGAAGACATGGGATCGACGGTGGTTATTCCATTTTAATTTGCAAATTACTCTTAGAATGACAAAGAAATTCTCCTTCTATATATATGCTAGCTGATACCCGTTTATTGCCTTGGAATTTAACCTTTTGAATTATGATATTTTTTAATTAATGTAATCCAAGTGTTAAGCAAAAGAACTTGTACTTTGACAGAAGAAGTTATGTAAAGTAAACATTCAAACATGATATTGTAATCAATCTACTAAAAAAAAACTAATGACAGTAAATCTTTTTACTCTAAAGATTTTGTTGTATACTTAGATTGTTCAAAATGTAAAAACAACATAGAACAATGATGTAATATATTTTTTAATTACTTGTTCATAAAATAGATTATATGAAGCTCAACCTAAAAGCCCCAGTAAGCAGCGCCATTTCTATATTGACTTAACAAAAAATGAAAAACGAAAATGGTTGGCAAAAGCACCTCCCAACTCCCCCAAAAAAGATAAAGATAAACACCCTTTTACACATTTTGAGAAGTTAAAAAAAACCAAAAACACCTAATATATTGGAGTATTCCCACCCCAATGACACTAACCCACATTCATAACTGTAGTAACTCAACCAAATTCAACATGTCATCCCCTAAATATTTCCATCTATCTTAGCGTACCCCAAAGACATTGATCATTAGTGTAATCAATATAGTATCAGTTTCAATTTGTCTGTCTCTGTCAATATATGTGGCTAGATTATTGAAAAATGTTAATCTGGAATTAAATAAGTTTATTGCAATGTGTACAATCGGTGGACAAAATCGGTTGAATTAATAAGTATATAAATCATACTATATATATATATATATTATATATATATATATATATATATATATATATATATATATAATATATATATCTATAATATATATATATTATATATGTATATATATGCAAATTTTTGCGCCTTCAATCGATATCTCCCTCAATATATACAGCTAGATTGTGGAAAATGTTAATATTAATAGGTTAACTCCTCATTTTTTAATCGCACTTAATCTATCATTTTAAGAGTTGGATCATACTACATATAATATCATATCTCAGGAACTGCAAAAATATGCCGGAAATGTACAACCGTAGTTGTAGCACTATACAGGTCGTCCGCAAGGATGTGTTGAGCTTAATTGCTAGTGTTAGACCACTAAATTAATCTAAAAATAATCTTATCTAAATTAATTTAAAATAATTGCAACTAACCTTAAAAACCCCTATTCTATATTATGAAATTGGATTAAAAACTATAAGAGAGGAGAAAGAACATAACTTGATTACTTAGACGCACAGGATGTAGAAAATTTGAATCTTAAAAGAGGGATCACATTGAGACTTCAATATTCACCATCGACTAGAAAGAGTAATAAAAATTAAAACTTTGAATCACAAAAAGAATTTTTGGGAAGACCAAAATTGAAACTACTAAACTTGAATTAAAACTGAAAGTGGAAATTTTTGAATTGAAACTAAAGTCAAAGAAATTGAAACTTGAGAATTCAAATTGAATTTGAAAGAATTGTTGGAATCATAATAATCTTTCAAATTCTAAATTAATGCTATCAGAGGGGGGAAGAGAATTCAATGATTTACAAGCAGCCCCAAATCCCCCTATTTATACTAGTGCCAACCCCCCTAATTTTCCTAATTGTACTAGAATTCCACAAACAATTTTTCCATTCTGCTAATCATACTCTATTTCCAACATATTCACCAACTTAATCACTTACCAAATCCAGCTTTGCTTATGTGCGTGTGATCTGTTGGGGATAAGGCTGCTGGACTGAGCACTGGGCTGCAGGGGATGATCTTCTAAGTGCTGGGCCATGCTTGTCAGGCCATGGGTAAAAGGGAGAGGCACTGACTGGGTTAGTGATCCATAAGCTACTGGGTCCTTGAATCCGAACTAGGCCATGGGTAGGAAAGAGAAAGGGAGAGGCGCTGAGTTTTATGATGGGATGTACGTAGAAATAAACCCATACAGAAGTCGGTGTGCTAGAGGTGCTATTTGTGCTGGGCTTGTGTGGCGATGGGGGGAAGGTGTTGGGTTGCTTTGCTCGGAATTGGGTCGCGCGATTTATCAAGGGGCGTTATCGTCACAATTTGGGCCGAGCAGAGCGTTATACAAGCTGACTGGAGTGGCCATGAATGACAAGTTATCAGGTGATAACTCCTTAAAATGCACTCTATTATGAGGTCATTTTTTAACACTTTTAGGGAGAGTTATGTGTTTTATGCTATATAGTACACCTCTTTTTCTATTTGATGCTCGGGTATGGTTCTTTTTTGTGTTTTGCAGGTTTTTAGATCATTTTACCCCAGATTGACCCCTAAATGAGTGTAGCTTGACCCCCATGGACAATCCCAAGTCACTATGCTCGTGGAAGGAAGAAAGAACTGAAGAATGCCGAAACAGAGCTCACCATGGATGGTCCGTGGTGGTGCCCTCGGCCTCATTTCCCCTGAGGCTGTTTGTTTTCTCGCGACTATTCGACTTCCAGGCAGTTTTTACTCCATTATTTCTCATAGCTGTTCAACTTCCACGCAGTTTTTATTTCATTATTTTTCGCGGCTGTTCGACTTTCAAGCGGTTTCGCTATAAAAAGGTTGTTTTCAACCTCATTCTAATGTCCCATCATTCCATCTCCATAGTCTATTATATTCTACCTAGATTAAGATTTTAGATTAGATTAGAGGAGAACTAGAGAGAGAATTGAAATGAAGATTTGCAAGGATTCCGTGTCGGATTTGCAATCGATAGATTGAAGCGCGTTAATTAACAGAGTATTTCTTTTCTGCTCTCTTGTCTTCTGTTCTCTTTTCTCATTATCTTTGGATTTATGTTTTGTAATTTTGATTTTGTTTCTATGTAATACTGGTTATGTTGTTGATTTGCTGTTCATCTGTTTCAGCAGTTTGGAATTGTTAGATTGTTTTATTACATCTTAGATGTTTATTGTCTTGTAAGAAATTTAATCACTTTCTTGCTTGTTTGGGTATTGGGTGAGGAACTAAAAGATGAAATTTGATACTAGAACCTGAGGATTTGACTCAATTGTGTGAAGTTTTGAGAAAGTCACACCAATTGAGAAACCACAAATATGATAATCGTATGCTTAATGATCCTAAACAAATTGAGAGTCCTTGAGAAATGGTAATTGGTTAGATTTAGGTATTTCACTTTACCTTGAAAGAGGGTTATGGTACTTCAATTATCGCCTTTAAAATAATCTGTTGAGGAAGAAATGCTTGATTGATACATGAATTGGAAGATTGCTAGTTTTGCATAATCCCTTGATTATTTATTCATTAGATTAGATAACATATTAATTTAGTTTCAATCTCAAATTTTAACCTGCTTAGCCTATCTTGATGGAATATAACTCAATAGCTTGACCAAGTCTCTGTGGGATCAACCTTGATTTGCTACAACACAACCGTATGCTTGCGGTCCTATCATCAGGCGCACACGCACATGAGGCGCTGCCACTACTGGACTGTCGTTGCTTAGTAGGCTGCTTGGAACTAGGCCTCGAGCAAGCTTCTTCCTCTTTCTTTTCCTCTTCTTCCGCTGGACTAGCATGAAGCATGCTGAGGGAGGGAGGCAATAACTAAAGCTGACCAAATGAAACAGGCCTAACTAATGAACTCTGAGCATTGACCTGGTTGAAGGATTTGACTTATGTTGCTAGGCCAAGCTTTAGTGGCTTGCAACTATCGGTTGGCTTGGCCCAAGCTTGCTGGATCATGACTGTTACTTAAATTTTCTTCCGCCTTTTCTTTTCTTCTAGATCACAATATGAATATGAAACTGGCTGAATGCCTAATTCTTGTGCTCAATGACTTCTTCACTACCATTATTTTGTTACATTATTATTTTCTATGAAATAAACCAGCACCAAATAAAATCCCAAAATAATCCCTACTACAAGCAAACACTAAGTGATTTGAAGTATTTAAATGGACACTTTTGGGACCCAAACAAATACCCCCACACCAAGATTTTGTCGTCCTTGAGTAAAATAAAAGAAAAGAAAGACCTAACCTAAGACCACTAATTTACTTTCGTAGGAATCACGATTGTACTTAGCACATGCAACAAGCCCTTTAAACCCCTAGGTTCCCCCAGTGGACAAGTGCGGTCTTGTAAGGATTTGCATAAGATATACCCACAAAATCTTCGAAAAAAATAAATAAAAGTAGAAAATCTTCTTTGAAATTTTCAACTATATTCAAATATACACAAAAAGAAAATTGTACACACCTGATCAACAAATCACCTTGCAAAACCAAATATGAGATCCTACATGAGCACAATGTATATATCAGGACTCTTAATCCCTAAACATAGCACCTATATGCCAATTTTTCACCCCACAGACTACTAAACCACTTGATTCCATCCTAGTGCGTGGTGTGCAAGTGTACCGTCACCCAAGAAGTTAAGCTTACCATGAATCTACTTAATCCCACTTGACTATTTCATTGACTTATTGACTTGGGAAGCAAGCTTTCCCAGTAGTGGTATTTCCTCAAAGAGTAGCACCTAGTAGCGGATGCCTCAAAGGGATACTTATCATACTCAACTCTTTGGCATTTTCTTTTGTTTCTTTTTTTTATTTCACTTTTGTGCTACATAAGAAAGACAAGTGGGAAAATCAAACCCTGAAAGCTTAAAACCCTAAGATAATAGATGTATAAATAAGGATTAGACTCCACATTATAATGGGATGATAGGCTTAGAACTAGGATATAGAGTGACACACTTTGAACTAAGGTCTATCGTCACATTACAATTATATACAAACTAATAAGAGGTCATAAGGGGTCATAGTTAATCAAGATAGGACAACTTCTCATAATCACACAAAAATCGAAAATCTTTTCGGTTTTTGAAAATTTTTCTCATTTTTTTTCAAAAATATTGAATCATGGCTTCCTCTCCTTCACATCAAGATCACACAATGTCGACATTGTCAGAAAAGGAGAATTTATGACACAAAACAAATGAAAAAACAAAAATGAAAGAAATGATATACATAGTAATACATATTAAATGTGCCCAAACTACCTCACCACCCATCAAAATTCATTGGGTGCTTCATGGAGCATCAGACTCTCTACATCCTCCTTTGTAGGAAGCTCCAGGAACTGCTTCAATATTTGACCCTTAACCTTTTCCTTAGCTCAAGAAGTAGGATCCGAGGTATCTCAACTACACCAAAAGGAAGCACATGGGTGACAATAAAGGGACCTGTCCGGCGGGACCTAAGCTTCCTTGGGAATAGGTGCAACATCGAAATGGACTTTTATACCCGGGGCAAAGTCCTTCCTAAGAATGATCCGGTCATGAACAACTTCGCCCTTTCCTTGGACAATCTAGCACTCTCATATTCCTCAGCTCGAATCTCCTCTAACTCACTTAATTGCAGTCTTCTCTCCTCACCTGCTGCCATAAGATCATATTTGAGAGTCTTAATGGCCCATGTTGGAGTGGGGTTAAGGTGGTGAGAGGGTAAAAAGTCATCCTGAGGGATGATGTGTGATTAGCTTAAAATTGACTTATAATTGAGAGGTAGGGTTTCAATCTAATATCACTAAACTACTCTAACATATAAATTTAATATACTTTTTCTACAAATAAGCATCTAAAACAAGTAATAACAATAGAAACCAGACTAAGCTAACGAACAATCACTAAGCGTAATCAGATAACACATAGCATGTAAAAATAGGGTGACCGAGGCTCGACATGGCTCGTGGCATAATATGACCACCAGCATAGCACCATCATTTCTCAATGGATCACACCAAAAGAATAACTAACCTAAATTTCTACTAATCCTAAAAAATACAATAAAAAATGAAAAGAGAGAAGATTGCCCATAGTTTTGCATCCGTTAATGATTAAGGTCTCTGGCCAAATGAACTTTTCAACCACATTCAATCACCAATAGCTCCTCTAGCAATGATTCTTCAAGTTTGCAAGAAATTTACCCAACCTTATGGTATCGATGATCAAGATAGAGGAAGGGGAATGAAGAAAAGGGATGTTTGAGTTATGAGAGGTGGATTTAGGTTTCAAATCCCTTTAGAATTGATACCTAAATTTCCCCACAACCCCCAATACACCAAACCCATGTTTGGGGTGGATTTAGGTTGCTTAAAAATAGAGTTTTTGAAGAGATTTAGGAGAGAGAATGAGGTTAAGCACTAATGGAAGAAAGAAACAGTAGATTATAAAAAGCTCAATCAAAGGCTTAAACTTTCTAGGTTTTCACTAATGGAGATGAAAGAGTTTACAAAAACTAAGCTAGAGAGAGATAATAGTTGGTAATACCTAAGTTAACCTAAAGGATCCAAAAACCCCATTTCTAAAGCCCTGACATCATCGTTCTAAAAAAACAGCAGAGGAAAGGCGGGCACGGTTGTGCCAACACCATGCCAAATCTCTGGTTCCACGTTTCTTCTAAATCCTGTTTCATAGCATGCCCTTGCTGATTCTTGGGACTCATTTGTTGAATCTTAGCACTCCCTTTTAGCTAGACTCCAAGGTGGGTTCGACTTTGATTCAAGCTGGCTTTTTTATTTATTTATTCCTACAAAACACAAAGCACTACTAATTACCTAAATTAGAGGCTATCTGTGAGGTAAAATGTAGTGTAATAAAGGTAAAAACTTTGACCGATTGAGAACCGAACAGCCCACTAAACTCAATGCTCAAGCTCAACTGGGAGGTGACAAGGCTGCCAATAGACTACCCATAGGGTGACATACCCAAGGGTGTCCTGTAAGCCATCCTATACGCCCATAAACCATCAAAAAGCTTGTCGGCCTAATCTTTCCTGTTTCTGTTGATAGTTTTCTCCAAAGTCTACTTGATATACCTGCTAGAAACCTCAACTGACCTACTGGTATGGGGATGATAAGGAATGGCTAGCCTATAGATAATAGAATATAGCCTTATCAACTAGTCAAAAGACCGGTTGTTAAAATGTTTACCCTATTCACTAATAATAGCATAAGGTGCACAATGTCTATAAAAGATGTTTTCCTTAGAATCTTCAGCCAACTCTAGCATCGTTAGTCTTAGTAGGGATAGCTTCAACCTGCTTAGATATATAATTAATAGCTAGCAAAATATACTCATTCCTAAAGGAAATTTGGAATGTACCCATAAAGTCTATAGCCCACACACTAAAGATTTATACAACAATAATGAGCTTAAACCTTCCAGTTATACAACCTAATTGCTGACATCTAGGGCATCTCGTACAGTACTCATGTGCATCTTTAAAGAATGTAGGCCAATAAAATCCATATTGAAGAAGCTTGGTTGCTGTTGTTTTCCCACTGAAGTGCTCTCCACAGGCTTCGTCATCATGAAAAGACAAGATACTCCTAACCTCATCATCTGGGACACATCTTCTAACAATCTGATCAGAGCAATAATTGAACAAGTAAGGATCACCCCAAATATGGAATTTCACCACATGCAAAAATCCGTCTTTGTCATGGTTACTCCAACCCTTAGGAATCATACCAACAATAAGATAGTTCACAATATCAGCATACGAAGGGTTAAATTGAACTGCAAATAATTGCTCATTAGGGAAGCACTCAGAAATAGGGGCCTCAATGCCCCTGGCACATACTATCCTACACAGGTGGTTCACAATAGGTTTTTCAAAACCCTTCCTATCTATAATTGTACAATCCAACTCCTGTAGAAGGTGCATCCATCTTTCAAGCCTGATCTTAGCATCCCTTTTTTAAGGAAGATGCTTAAGTGCAAAATAATGATATAAGAGCCAATCAAGTAAGGTTTAAACTTTTCAAAAGCAAAGACCACAGCTAAGAACTCTTTCTCAGTCATAGTATAGTTCATCTCGGCATCATTTAATGTATGGCTAGCATAATAGATCATGTAGGGTTTCTTATCAATGCACTACCCTAAAACAACCACAATAGCATAGTCAGAGGCATTACACATCAACTTGAAAGGCTCACCTCAGACGAGAGAACACAGAATGGGAGTAGTGGTTAGGGCTTCGTTTAGCTTAGTAAATGCCTCTACATACTCCTCAAAGAAGTGAAAGGGCACATCCTCAGCTACAAGGTTGGATAAGGGCATAACAATCTTGGTAAATTTCTTTAATAAATATGTGATAAAATCCAGCATGTCTAAGAAAAGATTAAAACATCTTTCACATAAGTAGAAGGGGGAGTATTAGCAATCAAATCAATCTTGGCCTTGTCATCTCAATACTATCACTAGAAATAACATGCCCTAAGAGAATCCCCATGTTCACCATAAAGTGACACTTTTCCCAATTCAAGGTCAAATGCTTTTCCCCGCACCTTTCCAAAACTTTCCCCAAATTGGTCAAACAATTATCAAAAGAAGACCCAAATACAGAAAGATAATCTATGAAAATCTCCATACTATGTTCATCTAAATAAGAGAATATAGAAATGATGCATCTTTGAAAAGTAGTAGGGGCATTACATAAACTGAATGGTACCCACCTGGTGGTAAAGGTGCCGAATTGATAGGTAAAGGTAGTCTCCATACTATGCTAGAATCTAAAGGTTCAATTATGCTTTGACAATTATGTTTGGCATTAAGTTGATTGGAGGTTACTCTAGACGTAACTTCTCTAACCCTCCCACTACTTTCAGGTCCCATCAACTTATGATAAGCAAAAGTCTTAGCCGACATTGTGGCTTCAAAGAATACCACTTCTGAATCACCCGTCTTTCATTTGACAATATCAATAGTAATATCCTATATAAATTATTGGCCATAGATGCCAACATTTATCATTATGTTTTTTATATATGTATTAATTAATGACATACTCTATGCAAATTACAATAAGTGCATAAATGCACATACCACAAATTTCTTAGTCGCAGTTCATGGTAAGATCCTTCTTTATCCCGATGAGTTTCCATAAACCATTCCAAGGGACCAAGTTCTCTTTAATGCTCCTTCTCCTTTAAATCATTGTATAGGCATAAACAAAGAATTCTATACAAAGCAAAGTATATATAGTGTAACACCCTAACCCCAGGGCTAGTGATTTTAGTGATTTCTAGAATTTTAGAAATAAACAGACAAAGTTTCCCCTAAAAACTGCCCATAAGCTAGGCTTATAGCCTTACAATAAGTACTTGTAATAATAGAAACATAATGAATATGTCCACTAGGTGCGACAGCTACACGTCGAAGATCACAGCTCCATAGCCCACATGGCCGAAGTACCAATAATATGAAGCAAACTGATTCTGTAATAAACTATCTTATACTACCATTGTAGAGTAAATACACTTAAATCCTTATGAAATGAGATCGAGTACAAACAAGCTCTCTACACTTTAATTGTAGCAAAAGGTTATATAAATTTGGTTGTTCCCCAGTTCCCAGCTCCTCTGCTGAATGCATGACTCTGGCTCATTGATTTAGATAGGATTCTATAACAAAAATCACTATATCAAGTTGCTCTTACAAAATGTTGTTACAGTAATGACACCCCCACTGATAAAGGAAATTATTCTAAAACGGACAGAAAGTTGAGGGCAGGAATGTGCATCTCTAGTCCATAAAAAATAGCCAAGGAGTCAAGGACATAGGATTTTGCTTGAACACCATCATGAACAATGAGAACTAAGACTAGATCCAACAACCATACCAATTCTTCATTTGAATTCATTCCAACTCATCAAACCTAACCAGGAAAAGAAAAATGTGAGCAGGAAGTCAAATAGCACTTTTTTGCACAACACCTACCTGAAAGTTAAAAGTAGATGTCATATTCTTCTTTCAAAGAAAAACTTACATCCCACATTTAGACCCTACATCCTTAAACTATATAAACAAACCAATTAACCTTTTTTATCTGATAAAAAATAATCCACATGCTTCATACGCATTTATCCAAGAAACAAGCCTCCACCATCACACTTAGAAGCAAGAAAAACTTATGAATATTAATCAACATTCATCTACACTTAACATTGATCAGAAATAAATTCCTTATAATAATTTGGAAAGAATGGAAAACCCCTCATGCATGCTAAGTAACATCAAAAGATAAGAAATAAACATAAGATAAGCAAGCTGAATAAACAACAAAAATGCTGGGCGAATAAAAAATAAAAGAAAAATTTATTACCTAGATAAAGTAGTAAGTGATTGCTCTATTGTTGTATATTTCCTAATCTGCTTATTCAATGTAGTACTCCTGTTGGTTTTAAGCCCACAGTTTCTAGTTAATATTGTGGCATCTGAATTCATTGCCACATAATTTCATTTCAATGATGCTAACCTCCTAGTGAGGTGCCAAGCAAGTGAGTGCAAATGACAGACAGGAAGTAGCACACTAGGTTTGACTCCTGATCCACACAAATTGTCTAACCATATCAATGTAATCGTGTGAGGCATGCAATTAGACTTCTGCCAAGTGAACACAATCTACCCCAAAATTAGATCTCTAAACTAAGAGATCAAGCAAATTCTTCGAATGGACCAGCAAATGTTCCGAGCACCATAAAAAAAATCCAAACTCACAATCAAACGTCACTTATTCAAAGCCTTCTAGAAAACAAACACATGCAGAATTCTTCTAATTACATATAATTTAAGAGAATTTAGATTGACAGTTGAGGCTTACCTTACAACGACGATGTATATGTATTGCTGCCCAACTTCAGAGTAAAATGCAAATTCACAGAACCCTAAGTTTCTTTAACTCGCTGCCCTAATTCTGCCCTGATTGTTTGATATGATGCTTCTATTGGTTTCCCAGAATTCACTATGTAAGTGTGGGGAAGTTTTTGCTGCCTAGAATTCGCTACCCAGATGAAGAATGAATTAAGGGGTTCAATTCTGCTACCGAGATGAAGAACAAAGTAAGAAGTTTGACTTCTGCGGAAGTCAATGTTGCCCAGAATTTACTACCAAGATGAAGGAATTGAGGAGTTCAAATTCTGGGGAAGGTTTTATAGCACAGAATTCTGGGGAAGGAATTAAGGAGTTCGAATTTGCTACCCAGATGAACGAATTGAGGAGTGAATACTAGGGATTGATATTGTGCACTGAGCTTTCTGCTTTTTTGGGGGTAGGCAGGCAAATTAAAGTACCCGCTCAATATTCCATGTATGATAATTTTATTTTGCTAGATATTTGCGTATTTTTTGATTGTTTGTTTTATTCCTTTAGCTAATATATTTAGATATAAATATTGAAATATTTTGTACAACTTACCTCATTAATATAATAAAAAGTAATTATAAAAGCTCTTTTAAATTTCCCACACTTAATAAGTATAGGAATAGGTTCATAATTTACCCACACTTGTTAAATGTTGAATTGAGAAAACCACTAAATCATATCATTTTTCTCCCACACTTTAATTAAGTGTAGTGATATAAATGTGGGAGGATGCACTATTTTTTATAGTGTAAGTACATAGATAAAAGTTGTTAACAAGCTAGCCAAAAGCAAAGAAACCCTGAATTAGCGAATCAAAGCAATATAAAAAATTGGATGCATGAGATTTGGTATCACAATCATAGAAGGGATTGAGGATGACCGTTCTACTAGAGACTATCCAAGTAGATGGCAAATAAACATTGTGAACAAACTAAAGGAGAGCAGGAGAGAGAAAATGGGGAATGCCCAAAGCACCAAAACAACACATGCGATGGAGATGAAAGTGAAAACTGCAAGGACGGAGAAGGCAGTATGTATATTATACTCCTAGGAGTACATACTTTCAATAGCCACATCCGCAAATACATATTAAAGAATCAATATATGGCAGATACACATGTGAAAAATATATACACATAGGCAATGAGAACATGTGCTCCTGGAAGCAAATAAGAAATTGCCTAGAGAGGGAGAGAGAGAAAGAAAAGGTCTATTTTGGTGTGTACAGTGGGTTTTTTTGGGAGGGGGGTGGGGGGGTGACCTGATATAGTTAGTTTTTGCGTTATGTTTGTAGTGAACATGATTTTGTTTTATAGTAATTATTAAGTTCCTTTTAATGGTGGACATGGCCTAATATATATATTATGCATTTTTTTGCACCTTCAATCGATATCTCCCTCAATATATACAGCTAGATTGTGAAAAATGCTAACATCAATAGGTTAAATGCTCATTTTTTAATCACACTTAATCTATCATTTTAATAGTTGGATCATACTACATATAATATTGTATCGTAGGAACTGCAAAAATAAGCCAGAAATGTACAACCGTAGTTGTAACACTATATGGGCTGTCGTCGAGGATGTGTTGAGCTTAATTTCTAGTGTTAGACCACTAAATTAATCTAAAAATAATCTATCTAAATTAATTTTAAATAATTGTAAGTGACCTTAAAGACCCTTATTCCAAATTATGAAATTGGATTAAAAACTACAAGAGAGGAGAAAGAACATAACTTGATTACTTAGATGTACAGGATGTAGAAAATTTGAATCTTGAAAGAGGGATCACATTGAGGCTTCAATATCCACCATCGACTCGGAAGAGTAATAAAAATTGAAACTTTGAATGACAAAAAGAATTTTTGGGAAGACCAAAATTGAAACTACTAAACTTGAATTAAAACTAAAAGTGGAAAATTCCGAATTGAAACTAGAATTAAAGAAATTAAAACTTGAGAATTCAAATTGAATTTGAAAGAATTGCTGGAATCACAATAATCTTTCAAATTCTAAACTAACGCTATAAGTGGTGGGAAAAGAATTTGATGATTTACAAGCACCCCCAAAACCCCCCATTTATACTAGTGCGAAACCCCCTAATTTTCCTAATTATGCTAGAATTCCACAAATAATTTTTCCATTCTGCTAATCATACTCTATTTCCAACATATTCACTGACTTAATCACTTGCCAAATCTAGCTTTGCTTGTGCATGCGATCTGTTAGGGATAAGGCTGCTGGACAGAACACTGCGTTATAGGGGCTGATCTGCTAAGTGCTGGGCCATGCGTGTTAGACCACGGGTAAAAGGGAGGCACTAACTGGTTAGTGATCCATGAGCTGTTGGGTCCTTGAATCCAAACTAGGACACGGGTAGAAAAGAGAAAGGGAGAGGCGCTGAGTTTTGTGATGGGCCACATGTAGAAACAAACCCGTACAGAACTTGGTGTGCTAGAGCTGCAGCTTGTACGGGGCTTGTGTGAGAATGGGGGGAAGGTGTTGGGCTGCTTTGCTCAGAGGGCATTATCGTCACAATTTGGGCCGGGCGGAGCATTAAACAAGCTGACTGGAGTGGCTACGAATGACAAGTCATCAGGTGATAACTCCTCTATTTTGAGGTCATTTTGCAACATTTTTGGGGAAAATTATGTGTTTTATGCTATATTATACACTCCTTTTTCTGTTTGATGCTCGAGTATGGTTCTTTTCTGTGTTTTATAGGTTTTTGGACTATTTTACCCCAAATTGACCCCTAAATGAGTGTAGCTTGGCCCCCATGGACAATCCCAAGTAA
The DNA here is from genome assembly GCA_029747015.1 of Carnegiea gigantea. NCBI lineage: Eukaryota > Viridiplantae > Streptophyta > Magnoliopsida > Caryophyllales > Cactaceae > Carnegiea > Carnegiea gigantea. The sequence goes on from JAKOGI010002239.1 coordinate 25,988, forward strand.
CTATGCTCGTGGAAGGAAGAAAGAACTGAAGAATGCCAAAATAGAGCTCACCCCGGATGGTCCGTGGTGGTGCTTGCGGTCCATAGTGGCCTCATTTCCCCTGAGCCTGCTTGTTTTCTCGTGACAGTTTGACTTCCAGGCAGTTTTTATTCCATTATTTCTTACAGCTGTTCAACTTCCACGCAGTTTTTATTCCATTATTTCTCGCGGCTATTCGACTTCCAGGCGATTTCGCTATAAAAAGGCTGTTTTTAACCTTATTCTAGCATCCCATCATTCCATCTCCGTACTCTATTATATTCTACCTAGATTAGAATTTTAGATTAGATTAGAGGAAAGAGAGAGAGAGAGAATTGAAATGAAGATTTACAAGGATTCCGTGCTAGGTTGGGGGTTGTACGCTTCATACCGAGAGGTTTATTAGAAGATAAAATATGATTGATTAAATATCAACTATGTCATAGTTAGAAGGTATCACCTCCTGTATTGTTTCTCTGACAACTTCGGCACATTACACCAATAAAACAAAGTTGAGCTAACGAAGATGAGGGAGGAGAAGGAGGGGGCTCATGATGTTAATTCAAAACCAAAATAGGTGTAACAATCATCGGATGTTTATGGAAGCTTTTACAACAAAAGGTAATTGTGTATATATATATTGCTCAAGGGGGTAAAAGAAGGTGAAAACTCCAGCTTGTTCATATGACAATTTAAATATTTGCCATAGGATCAATTAATACATGCACATTCAAATAAAAGGGTAACAATCTGCCTAAAAGAAAAAGAGAAAAAAAAAAAGAAGAGGCATGGTTTAGAATAACGAAATGAATAGAGGGGTCATGCTTTATAGTTATTTGTAACAATGTCACACTATCCAAATGAGCAACAAAGAGCAATACAATACAATTGGGGAAGGGCAGAAATGAACATGGAATGTAATTTACTTAAGACCTCAGTCTTAACCACTAGGCTAAAACCTCACTAATAGTGCCACACTATCATAAACTATATTTCTTTCTTATCTGATTACTATCATACTTAATTTCTTGTCATTCCACTTATAGTTCGCTTAGTAACACAAATAAATCCAAGTCACATGTTAGGGACATAAGAATAATATATCATGGAGATGTTTGTCTGTACTAATATCCCCAATAAAAGATATGCAAAAATAACCATGGCATGGTTAAATATACTGTCAAACACCAAGTAGACCCTACACTTAAGTTCTATCCTCCAATCTAGGTGATTAGGGTACTATTTTTCATCCATGGCTATTACCTAAGAAAATCACAAAATAGTTGGAAACGAAGGAGATCATTACAGAACTATGTGGAAGAGAAGTGTATGCTCAAAATAATTAGGAGAAAAGTAATGAAGTTCAATAGGAATAGCAAGCAAAATGTGAAATATAAATTTAAGAGGAAAATGATAGACCCCAATTAGAATAGCAAGCGGAATGTGAAATATAACTATAGGATTTGCTGCTAAAGATGCTCAAAATTCAACAGTGCAACTATACAATGTTAAGAAGAAAGATTTAGGATGACAATATGATGTGTCACCTAAATGCGGCATGATAAAGAGAAGACTTACTTGAAACCATCAATAAGCAAGTAACTCATTTACTTCCAAACTTTCCATTGAATGAAACAGATCATAAAACCAACTCAAATCCAGCATCCACTTTTGCATATTCGTTAACATGTTCTATTTAAAACTTGCTGATTGTATTTTTTCCAAGTCCAACATCATTTAGAACATCATTAAAATCAAACCAGACGATCTTGTCTTTGCCCTTATCAAACTTCCACAAAGTTTTGTGCAATCTGTGAAAGCACACATCACAGCCTAAACAATGGTTAGTCAGAGAACTATTTTAAAAATGTAGAAAATTGAATGGCAAAGTGATGAATCTAATAAAGTTAATAACTCTTTTCTAAACATTATAGATGGATCAAGCATCTCAAAAATGACAGAACATATGAGCATATGGTCTTGTACACATCCCTTATTTTTGAAAAATGGTCTTCTCCAAATTAGTTAAAATGGCATAATCATTTCAAATCATAGAGAACCCTATAGAATGCATGAAAGTAGGATAAATTAAGGCAAATAGTTTCGGGGTCAACCTAACATTATGTATTCAACAACTCTTAATGTGGGAGACGCTTTTGTACTGATTGGGAAGATCCATTTATAGCTGGTGTTACCCTTCTAAGCACTGATTCAAGCTAACAAATCTATTGTATGAAACCTAAGACCCTATATGTAGGATCACAAAATTGTATTAGGTAGAAAAGCAATTATGTAATCAAATGCATATCTTTTTTATATGGCTTTGATATTTGATTGGCAGTTGACACAATTGAATATAAGTATCCAAATTTTCAAGTGCCATTCATGGGCTCAAACTTTAATAGATAATTGTCATCATTGCAAACAACCCCAAAAAGCTAATAGATCCCCAAATGTGGAAAGCAAAATCAAACAAAGGCAACTAACTTATCTTAAAACACAATAATAATTGAATTGGAACTGCAATAGGTAAACGACAGCCATTTTCAATGTTTTTAGCCACCCAACTATCTCACCTTGAAAGCTTCATGGTACAGTGCAATGCTTTCTAGAAAATTAGATAATAGGTTGGGTCATGATATGCTTAAGCATCTCTCTTAACTATTGTATGGATCATCATATTTCAAAATCAAAACCCTAGTTCCTAATTTTTTTGAAAATTTCCAATCCACGTATAGCAAAGTAATACGCTACTATTTGTCAAATGTATCGCATGTGTAAAGGGATAAACCAGGAAGTGACATAGGTGGTAGTGATGGTTAAGAGAAGAAAGTGGAACAACGATTGTGATCTAATTATAGGCATGTGTAAATTATTTAATTGTTATAAAGTTTGGACAATGAAAAAAATCGTAAGTAACAACCTAAATCAAAGTTCTAAAAAATAAGTTAATGGATAGCAAAGAAACGCACATTCATAATCAATCCTAATTCAACAAAGTTAGTCTGAATTGATAAATCAAACCTAGATTTAAAAGGAACTACCTCCCCATCACATATGAAAAATCTCAGCCCTACAATTGTGGGTATGATAGTAACTAGGGAATACTTGAAGTTTGATACATTAGATTGATCATCCCCCTCCATGGAACACATAATAGCCCACAAAAAAATACTATAATGTTCAAATCTTTAAATAAGAATAAAGAGTATCATTAAGAACACCTGTAATAATGAATAAAAAATGATACTATCGATGTTATTGATGAATGTCACAATTGGATAGGATTTCATGAGTATTTAGGTGTCGATTTAGATAATTAGTGTCCGTAATTATGTGATTTTATGCCCGTTTTATGTTTTATACTTGGACTTAGTGTTTTTGATAGTATTTTGGAGAAATTGGGTAAGAGAACCCAAGTATGCCTAGAAACCGATGAAGAATTATTCAAGGAGGGAAATGCCACTGACCAAACACCTACAAGAAATATTGTTTACCTAGATATACAACATGTTTAACCTGGGATAGCATACACAGTCAGCCCAAGTTGACCAGATTTTAAAGAATCAATAGGGCAAAATGACTAGAAGCCACCACGGCCGAGACATGGTGGGGATCACGGTCTGTGGGATCCTCTATGGTTAGAAAGTGGTGGCCCCCTTCCCGCGTGGCTGCCTAGCTTCTTCGCATCTATTTAGTTCCTGTGTGTTTTGAGAGTTGGCTACCTTCATTTTCACGATAAATAACTTATCTTTTGCCTTTTTTATTGATTCCATTCCACTGCAGTCCACTATCTAGTTAGGAATTAGATTTAGATTAGAGTAAGAGAGAGTGAATTGAAGTGGAGATTTTACAAGGATTACAACCCGAGTTTGCAAGGACGGTTTAAGCGCACTCTTGGATGAGCAATTTTTTTCCCCTTCTTTTCCCTTTTCTCATTTTGGGAACTATGTTTAGTAATTTGGATTACTATTGTTGTTTTGATCTTGGATTTGTGTAAGTACTAGTTAATTTCTTGATCTTGTGGTTATATCTTTGGGTACTTTGGAATTTGTTGCATTGTTTTATCAAATCTTAGAAGTTTATTGGTTTATAAGAAACTTGTTCACTTTCTTGCATGAATTAGGTATTGAGTGAAGAATTGAAACATGAAATTCCATATTGGCATCCTAGAAGTTGACTTAATTGTATGGACTCTTGAGAAAGTCAAACCAATTGATAAACACTAATTTGATAATTTTCTTAATAAACCTAAATGAATCGAGAGCCCTTGAGAGATGGTAATTGGTTAGATTAAGGCATTTCACTTCACCTAGAAAGAGGATTGTGACACTTAAATCGCAGATTTTAAAACAACTATTTGAGGAAGAAGTAGTTGATTTGATACATGGATTGAGAGATTTCTAGTTTTGTTTAATTTCTTGATTATTTTGATCAGATCAGTCTATCTTGAGGGAATAAAGCCTGACAGATTGACATTACTGCTTATGAGGGACGACCTTGATTTGCAACAACATCATCATGCGCTTGCAGCCATATCATGTTTTTGGCGGCGTTGTTGGGAATCAGTGTCAAGCATTGGGGGTTTTGTTTATATGTTTGACTAGCCATGTTGCGTTTATTTGAACAAGAACTCGAAAAAAATAAAAATGAAAAAGTTAAAAAAATTTGAGGAAAAAAACAATAGCATTTTCCATTTCCACAATTGGAGCATGAATTATTTTAGAGGTATTTTAAACAATTAAATGCTTTTCTTGCTTAAAGTGGTTATTGTGTGGGCAAATGAAATATTTTAGATATTGTTTATGAGGGTGTGAATGGTGAAACCCATGCTCTTTTGAAGTATTGGGGTTTTTATGGTAAAAATATTGATGAGGCATGTTATTTACTTCAGTGGATTGCTTAGGATTCATTTGAATTTTAGAAGGCTAGCCATGTTTCTGGATATTCATTCCTTGATCTTTGTGCATCCTATACTTGAACTTATTAAGATCTTTTTGGTGTGGCTTGTGTAATTCTTCTGATCATGCTATAAATTTATGTCCTTAATATGCATGCTATGCTCAACTTGACTTTGCATCACCGTGGATAGTATTGATATTGTCCTGGCCTTACTTGATTCATCCTTCTATTTAGCTCAGTGCACAGTGCTCAAGGTGGGTGAGCATTTTGAGGGAGTTGCTAGGTTTAGGGTTGTTGATTATGATTTTCGTCGGAAGATACTTTAGATGAGATGCATGATCTAACTAAGACTCCTTTGGAAGGGCTATGTGATGTGTTTATGCATTTTGACTTTTCTAGCCTTGGTTTTGATGATAGTGTTCTCCCGAATCTCTTTGATCGGTCACCTGCTTCCCCTCTTTGTTCACTACCCTCTCCTTCCCTACGAATTACTTGGTAATCCTATGATTTGTGATGCTGCTATGGATTTTGGCTTTGAGGATAGCACATTCAATATGCTTGGTGGAAGTGTTGATGATTATCTGTCCCTAGGTTACATTAGAGGTTATGATCCTTCCATTAACCATTGTTGTATACGCCTCGAACACTTGCCTAGGAAAATTATGTGGATTATATTCTTTAATTCTTTTCTAATTTTTCTAAGGCGTCTGACAAGATTAAGAGGATACTTATTCTCTTTGGTGTAATTTTAGTCATTGCCTCCTACCTTGTGTTTTCAAAATTGTGATCCAAGGAGTTTGATAAGTTTCTGTGTGTTTGGACGACATCAAATATCATAGGCATGTCTTGAAGTTGTGATGAACTGGCTGATGCTTTATTTTCCTTATTTGAGAGGAGGCCTTAGCTTAGGTGCACTGAGCACTTAACCTGGTGAAGTTGTTATGTTGTTCCCTTTTCTTTCTCTTACTTTCTCTCCATTAAATAATGCTTTATCTAAGCATAGGAGAAGTGTAGTTCCATGTTTTCAATTTTGGCTTCTAGTTTGCATATTATTGGAGCACATAGTTTTAGGTTTTCTTCATTTGCACTGGTGTGTTGCACTTAGTTGCATTTAGGTTCATATATAGGAGTTCATAGAGGATAGTGTGGATTGATTTGAGGTGCCCTCTAATGATGCTTTTGCTCGGCAAAATAGCTTTCATGAGCTTGAGTGACTTTTGATGAATGGGCCCTTAAGTATGAATAAATATTTATGAACGTCTTGCAGATATTTCATGTTTTGGCCCTTGTCTTGATTGATAAATTTGTTACCCCCTTGGATGTTTGGGTGTCAACTTAGAGGATTAGTGCGCATAATTGTGAGATTTTGTGCCCCTTTTCTATTTTAGGCCAAGGTTTGTTATTTTTGATCATATTTTACTGAAACTAGCTAAGAGAATCCAATTATGTATCGAAAATCAATAAAGAATTATGCAAGGAGGGAAAAGCCCATAAAAACTAACGAAACACCTGCGAAGAACATGGTTTACCCAAATATTCAGCATGGTTAACCCTGGATAGCATACATAGTCAACTCAGGTTGACCAGATTTTAAAGAATCAATAGGGTGGAGCAACCAGAAGCAACCACGAATAGGCTGTGGTGGGGACCATAGTTCGTGGGATCCCCCATGGTCAGACCGTGGTGGCCCCCTTCCCTTGTGGCTACTTGTGTTCTTTGTGTCTGTTCGGTTCTTGTGCATTTTGACAGTTTCCTGCCTTGATTTTCATGATAAGTACATTGTCTTCTACCTTCTATATCAATTTAATTCCACCATAGTTCACCATCTAGTTAGGACATAGATTTAGATTAGAGTAAAAGAAAGTGAATTGAAGTGGAGATTTTGCAAGGGTTCCAATTTAGATTTGGAATAATGGTTTAAGTGCATTCTTGGTTGAGCAATTCTCTTACCTTTTATTCTCTTTTCTCAGTTTAGGATTTATGTTTTGTAATTTGGATTAGCTTTTGTTGTTTTGATATGGGATTTATGCAAGTACCAGTTAATTTATCGATCTTGTATTGATATCTTTTGGTACTTTGGAATTTATTGGATTGTTTTATCAAATGCCAAAAGTTTACTGATTTGAGAGAAACTTGATCACTTTCTTGCATGAATTGGGTATTGGGTGAAGAATTGAAAGCTAAAATTCCACACTAGAACTCTAGGAGTTGACTTGATTGTGTGGAGTCTTGAGAAAGTCACAGCACTTGAGAAGTCACTAATTTGATAGTGGCATGCTTGATGAACGCAAATGAATAAAGAGCCCTTGAGAGATGGTAATTCATTAGATTTAGGGATTTCACTTTACCTTCATAGAGAATTGTGGTACTTCGATTGTCGGTTTTAAAGCAGCCAATTGCGGATGAAATACTTGATTGATACATTGATTGAGGGATAGCTAGTTTCGTTTAATTCCTTGATAATTTATCCATTGGATTAGATAGTGCATTAATTTAATTTCAATCTCAAATTTTGATTCGACTAGCCTATCTTAAGAGAACAAAACCCGGCAGATTGACCCAGTCCTTATAAGAGACGACCTTAATTTGCTACAATACTACTGTGTGCTTACGACCATATTAGTTACTACCCACCATTCATCAAAACCATAGACATAGAACCGAGACCTGCACCCATGATCGTAACCACAAATCAAGAATAACAAAGAAGATAGGATAAATGGGGAGTTTAGGCTAATATTGATGATCAATGGATGATCAACCTACAAAAAGCAACCTCCCAATCCCAGCAGCTATTGATGCTCATTTATCGCCTATCCCCCTCAAAAGTGTTTGGACCTTTGAATTTCGCTCATCCCATTTGACAATGGCAATTTCCCTTAGAACGGATGATGGAGCCTATATGATATAAGCAAATGGCTATTACATTTCTTTGATTTGCTTTGGACGAATCACTTCTCATATTGATATCGTGATTGAGATTAATTGAACTAGTATTGGTTTCCATATTGGACTCATACACTAAGAAAATAATTTCACATCGATTTTTTCCCTACTTTTTTGAGGGGTCTTAAAAATAGTAAATTACATTCATTATGATCATAGCACAATCAAGAAGAGGGATTAGGCTGAGATAAGTGAACTAAGAGTAAAACTGTATTTACTTTACCAATTAAAATGCCCTTTCTTTTGAATTGAAATAATTGTTTCGTTGCATAGGTTCCATCACCTATAACAAATACCCATTCCAATCATAAAAAACTCCCAACTAACTCAAGAGTATTCATCAAAATTGTAAAATAAATCATTTAAAGAAAACTCTAGCATTCAACAGGGTGGGGAAGAATGACCAGACAAAAGAAACCCCATCAATTCTCACACTGAGAAACAAAAATCACTGAGAACCTAACTTATCTCACAAAATCGCAGCATCCATAATATCACATAAGCACTCAATCATCAAATAAAGATTCAAAATAGAAAATGATCCAAATAAATTAGAAAATTGATGCAGACATGAAGGGACAGAAGGCATTTTCAGCTCCTTAAAAAGGCGACTGGGAGTCAATCACCTAAACTATTTAATTCAAAGCAAATGCAACCAAAGCTCTGATCCAAGTCTCCAATTTTTTTCAAAGGTTCGGCCCCATCTGTCAAATTCCCGGTTGCCTTGTAAACCCAAAAGAAAAAACAAGACTACTAAAAATTAGTTGTTTTGGCCAATCAAACTTCTCTTCTCCATCGTTACACCTTTGTCACCAGCTATCATTATTGAAAAAAGCAAATTAGATAATAAATCTAAAAAATATCTACAATAAGGAAGGGAATACTAATTAAACTCATAATCAGATAAAAAAGTAAACCAAATTACCAAAATCATGCCACCCAAATACTCATCCATCAAAATTGTAACTCTTGCACAGTTGCTGAGGTTTCAATACAAACGCAACCATCAGCATTGAAAACCCCATTAATACTTCTACCCCTTGCTTTTCTACCATTATCAGTTGATGATCATAGACATTTAAACTAATAGTTTGGCAATGCCATTAGAGTTTAGAGACACACTACAAGGAAGCCAAGGGCCATAGAAAATAGTTGATGGTATGGTGGATTTATGTCCTTGTGGAGTGAGAGGAAGAAGAATTAAAAAAGGGGGAACTAGCATGTTTATTAGAGGGAGGGGATAGCTAGGGGAAGAGGGGGGAGTTAGGGCATAAAGACGATGAGGAGGAGGAAACATGGGGAACTCAGGAAACTTACCTGGTTGACAAAGATATTTTCTCTTATAGGCTTGTTTTTCAAATCATGAAATACCAATGGTTGTGATTAAATGGTTCCTTATTTTTCACAAACATGCCTAATGGCAAATTATACCCTGACCTAAGAATTTAGGCACCCAAGAAATCATTCTTAAGTTCATGTTTGGAAGGGAAGGGAAAAAAAAAGAGACAAAGCAAAAGCATGTGGCATGGGCCAATAGACCCAATACGACCGGGATTTTAGCCTAGTTCTCTGTATCCCTTTTTTATGCCCAACTCTCTGTCAAATCGGTAGAGTTTTAGCTAAATTAGAGTATCCATTTAGATTAATCCTGGTAGGAATTGAATTTGTCTCCTTCCTTAAAACTAATTTGTTTCGTCTCTTTTTGTAACACCCAAGTATGGCTTAAAGGAATCAAAGTGATTATTTATATCACCAAAGTTGCACCTTCCTTTTTGTGAAGCCACCTCTTAAGAACTCCATAGTTAACCTTGCTTGCTGTGAGAAAATCTTATGATGGGTGAGCTCTTGGAGAGTTCCCCGGGTAACATGTGAGCGAGGACCAAGCACACCGGAAAGGCTTTTGGTGATTTGTACGGTTAGCCGATGATCTTCAAAGTTGTTCCTGGTAACTGTTTGCAACCCAGGAGCGCTGGGGCCATTATAGATGGTATCAGATCCAACTCGTAATTGTGAGTTACGCCAGTGGACGGGAGAGCCCTGTGTAGTCCCCTAGTTGAGCAAAGATATTAGGTAGAGACCATAGGTCAAAAGGGTGCGTAAGTCGGCTATCATAGTGAGGAACAATGAGGACACTATGCACTTCAAGTAGGGGTGAATGTAACAACCGAATATGGCTTAAAGGATTCAAAGTGACTAATTATATCACTAAAGATGTACCTTCCTTTTCAGGAAGCCAACTTTTAGGAACTCCACATTTGAGTATGCTTGATGTGGACAAAATTTTATAATGGATGACCTCTTAGAAATTTTCTCGAGCAGTGTGTGATCAAGGACGAAGCATAACGGAAAGGCTTGTGGTGATTTTTAGGGCCATTCAATGATCCTTAATGTCATTCCTGGTAACAGTCTGTGACTCAGGAGGGGTCGGGATGTTGCACTTTTAAATACAAAAAAGGAGGGGTTACTCCCAAGGGTTGAGCACATGTAAAAATCTGAAAAAATAGAGAGCATCAGAACATCAGAAAATTGGAGACCGTAGACATAGAAAGAAGCACACTGAAAATTATACTGAGAGTATTAATAAAGAGGAACTTGATTAATCATTAAAGAGGCATTCTTCTGCTAGCTTCTCAGGTAAATCAGATGGGCCATCAAGATGATAGAACCTAACTCCACCCTCTTATTCCCTACTTTCCTTCACTTTCTTTCATGTTATCTTACTTACTTTTTGATATGGTGAAGATATCATATTTAATTAGTTTTACCGCACCTAGTGTACTTGTTTACATTATTTGTTCTTCTATACTAGCATTCTATTCTTAATTCCTATTATTTATTTTACTAATATGTCACATGATTGTTTGTTGTTATTACTAGTCTTGATTCCCAGTATTGATTAGTAAAGGTTGTCGGTAAGAACGGGCAGCGTTATGATGCACTCCATCACGACATTGTACCTTTGCCCCCAAATCTGGATCCTTGATTTGAGCCTATGGAGTCAGATGATCCCCACAGCAAGGATTACATGAGGGCCTTTCGAACTAAAGGGAACCTTTTGTCCCTTTTAGTTTATGGTTCATTTTATAAAGTAGATTTAGTTTGTAAATTTTCCTAAAAACCCATTACCATCACAATTAATTAAATCTACTCCTTTTTTTATTAATTACTCTTGGAGCAATGCAAAACAGGTTTAGGATTTGGATAATAAGATTGTCTAGACTAGAAACTGGGTTTAAATTTGGTCTAAGAATTTGGCCCGATTCCTACATTCAACCTGCCACCCAATTTGTTAGGCCCCACAAGCATTACTGCTTGAGACCAAGCTGAAGGAATGCTTCTGGCTCTAGCCCAAAAACCTGATGGAGTACCTGGATCAAAGCTGTGTCCTAGTTCTCTCAACCAGCTCACAGTTTGTAGAGGAACTCCACCCGAAGGGGTTAACCTTGGGACATGGTCCTTATAGTAACAGTCCACTGGGATAGTTTTTATTTTTAAATGAAGAGCACGAGATTAGGAATTCAATAGAGGAAATTATTCTACTTACACTTGCATTAGGCATTTTTCCATTTAAAGGGGTTACGGTATCGGATTAATAGTGCCACTAGCTTAAACCCCATTACTACCGTTAAGGAATACTTGATTAACTTAGTAGATCCATTAGACCTTCAATTGAACTATTTCACCCCTTCGTGACATGCTTTCTCGGTCCACATAGTATGGGAGAGCAACAAAAATGTTCTAATCTCACCACGCACCCGTAGATGGCGTTTGAAGCATTTGAATCACGAGAAGACTGTTACAAACTTTACCTAAACCACTTGTAACTTAAAATCCTTGCTTGGGTAAGAGCTCGTATATGTGCTTGAATGTATTTTTGTATAACCTAAATGCCCCTAGCATAAGGACTTTATGCATTGATCATCTAGATTTTAGGAAAATCCAGATAAGGAAGTTTAGAGTTTAGAAACACAGGTCATAGACTCAAGCTTTTAGGCTAATTGAGCTATAATGGCTCTTGACGTAAACCTGAATAAGTTGTAGACATTGTTAGGGTCATAAGGATGTTTCTAGTTTAGCGCCCCCCAAAAAAAAAGAAAAAAAGAAGAGGCAACCCTAGCTAGGTTTTAACCTAAAATAGTCTGCATATCGATATGCATATAGGGAAACTAGTAGATGCTAAGGCGATTTTAGGTCCACAGTTGCTCAGTCGGGATCCTTGTAGTCTACTTGCATCAGCCTGTGCATAGGGAAAGGAGTAGAAATTAAGATAAAGTGCACAAGTAACCCAGTTGGGATCCATTCAAGGAGCCTAGTCCAGTTTCCTCATCTCAAGTCCAATTTTAGTCTGTATTCATGACATAAAGTCAAAATCCTGGGCTTTTAGCATTAGATATTCGTTCATAGGTCAGCACAGTTGATTTAGAATCCTTAATTTTCTTTTGAGAAGTATTAAAGAGAGCTATTCTTAAGCGCTTTTCGTTATTAAGAAGGATAGGGAAGACTAAGAATGTATATGAGTGGAGCCCACAAAGTAGGAGACTACTATCTCGAGAAGAGGCTGGGTAAACTCCACCTATTATGTCAAGGTCAAAATCTTAGTCAAAGATCAATCCCTCACCCATGTCAATGGTAGGAGGAAATAAACTGGCTTAAGTCATGAAAATGATGGAAAAAATACAAATCAAGTTGGACCAGAGTGAAACAAAGATGGTGATTATGGCTATCGCACTCTAAACCATTGCCAACGATTCCCTAAATGGGGATAGTGAAATGCGACTTGCTGAACCTTGTTTAGATCATATAGGGCAATTGCTATAGGAATCTTCTATGTTTAATAATTACTTTGCTGATTATGTGGGATTCACTTCAATTCCAAAGGGAAAGTTGCCCTCGAAATTTAGTATGCCAAATATCAACATCCATGGAACTAGAAACCCTCACCACCATGTGAGAAATGTTATCATTTTTCTTGGACATTTGACAAGAATGTAATGAGATGGTATAATGTTGTTGACCCATGAAAGGTCACAAATTGGGATAATCTCTGTAAAGAATTCCTACGTCAGTATTCATACAATGTCGATCTCCCAATCACACTTAGGGACCTGGAATTAATTAAGCAAGAAGAGAGAGAGGGTTTATCTAACTATCTATGGAGGGAAAAGGCTACCCACATGATAGACCGACCTCAGAGGCTAATCAGGGCATGTTTTCCATTAGAAACTTGAATCCTATGTATAGGTAGCATATGCAATTCACACCCTTTGAAAATTTATCACACTAAGAAATGTTGGCATGTTCATGAAGAAAAGCTAGCTAGGGAAGCACCCACCAAGACTAGTAACAACTAGAAGAATAACCACCAGAATAAGGATAAGAAAACCAGTGGTTCTTTTCATAAGGAAGTGCATGTGATAAACCACTACAACATGTACATCCTTATATAAACTACTTACACTCAGGCCCTAGAATGATTATTGACTAAAGGAAGTCAAAAGCTTTTGACCAAACCAAGATTTACAAGTATCACTCAGCTTGGGGGCATGACATCGAGAACTACAAGACTTTCAGGAACAGCTTGGAAAGGATACTTAGATAGGGACTACTTCTACTACCTAAGGAAGCCTAGAAACCCAATAATGATAAGAACTCTCTTATTGAACGTACACTTTACTATTATTTATGGCAAAGAAAATGGTTAGGATCTATCCAGATACATAGAAAGCGTATATGGATCAAACCAAAGGGTCTATATCCCCAGATAGTATTTAGAGGTACACGGTCTATGGGAGAGCAATGGAGGTGACCTATATGAAACCAAAGAAAGGACTTGGTTTACTGAAGCAAGTGATGATGATGACTTCTGGGGAGAAGATGATGATGATGACTTCTGGGGAGAAGATGACAATGATGACATTTGGTGTGAAGAAGACCACATGAAAGTCCCATACCTCACAAAGGCCTAGTGATATCAGTATAAAGATGGCCAACAGCATGCGTTAGAGAAAGAAACGGAACCTATTGTCAAAGAAGATGATCCTATGCTTAAACAGTTGAAGAAACCCAAAGGAGAGGTAACCACTTGGCAACACATATTTGACTTAGAAAAGCATAGCCAACTTTTAATCAATGAGTTGAGTAAGATTGACCTGTCTCCTAAAGCCGTGCCTAAAGAGATGATAACATTAATCACTATAGTTAAATGCACTATAATGTTCGATAATAAAGATCTTCCACTAGGAGATCTAGCACACAACAACAATTTATACCTCACTACAACTTGCCTTCAAAAGCGTGTTCTGCCTGCGATGGTTGGTAATGGGCCAACTGTAATGTCTACCCCTTGAAAACTACTGGAAGACTAGGAGTCAAAGAAAGTCAATTGTCAAAACCTTTGGCTCATTTAAGGGCATATGACAACCCGAAAAGACTTGTTTTGACCACCATGCTTCTCTTCATTAATGTAGGTTCTATTGAATAAAATGTGGAATTCTAAGTCCTCAACATTCCTACGACCTTTAACTTGGTCATAGGGGCACCCATAGCTCCATAGACATCAATGTAATACGCCGTCACTTAATCATATAAAAGGATATAATTTCTTACAAACATGCGTCTGTACCTAAACGAGGCGGGAATTTATCGAGACATAGTAATTTCTTAATAGCTATAGAAATGAATGGAATTAGCGAATCGATGTTCGCTAAATGTGTGGCCAATTTTGGGTCATGTGGAAAGAAAAAGAATTGGGATAAGCTTGTATTAAATTGACAAGACTTAGTAATTATTTAAAAAAAAGATAAAAATAAAAAAATAAATGAAAGAATTACTATAGAAAGTAGGAGATGGCCTCCTAAAATAGTATGTGGATTATGTGAATATAGCCACAAAATAAATAAAAAAAGAGGAAGAAAGCTCCGCACTTCATCCACTTCCATCATTATCTTCATCTGTACAAGGTAAACAATCCTTTTTCCATCCTTTTGTCTCCACTGAATGTGAACACCATGAATATCCAATTTGATCCATAAGCAATTCATGTAGTTAGTGGGATAATGTTTTTAATAAATTGAGTTGTATTGCCTAATTGAATTCCTAAAAGAAGCCAATGAGATGTACATTATGGATGAATGAACCAAGTATGTCAATTTACTTGAATTGGTTCATGAGAATTGCTTGAGTTTAGTTCAAAATTGGTTGGTTTTTGTAAATAATGTGGAAATGAGGATATGGGAGTATTGTTATCTTTTGGGTCGTTAGCTGTTACATGAGTAAAGTGATTAATCAAATTGGAAGTGAGAAAGAAGAATTGGGCATTTGAATTGTACAATCGTGAAAGTTTTTACCTTAATCAGATTGGTTATATGTCTATCTTGTTTGGGTAACTCGTGCTTGAGGAATTGAATTGGGTTCTTTGTTAATTTGAAAGAAGCATACAAATTAGATATTTATTTCTAGAAAAAGATGTGGAGCTAACTCGTAAAAGAATATTCTTAGTTAAGTGTTCAAGTTAATGTTTAATGAGAAGTTAGATGTCTAAAAATGAGTCAATTTAGCTAAATGAGCTAAGAAGATTGGTTGGTCTAAACGTCTAGTTAAGAAGTTAATGAAGCATTCGGGTTCACAAGTAGCTAATACAAATAAGCAATGGGTATTGATTGAATTAATTGATCTTTTGTTTGAGCTTAAAATGTCAGGTTCGAGGCTAATATATATAAGTGGAATAACCTCGGTAACGAAAGAAAAGGGGTAATTTGAAAGCATAAAGGTGGGAGTAAGGTGTGTAACAAAGATGCTTGGGGCTTTAAGGTCAAATGAGATAGCCAAAGGCCATAAGAGGTGGTAACTAATATGCTTAAAGCAACTCTTATCTATATGGAGCTAAAACTACATTTAAGGGGAAATGATTGAACAACAGCATAATTACATAGTAAAGGAGAACATTAGTATTTATTTGATTAAGTGAATGATCATAAAGAGAGGAAAAGTCCCTTGAGACGTTTGCTAAATGAAAACTTTACACTATTATTCCGTTAGTTTATAAGTTTTTGAGATTGAAAATATATTGTTATTATAGAATAAAGATTTATAAAAGTGAATTCTCATGAATACAAAACTTGAATTGAAGTCTTACAGAAAGAATGGTCATGAACTGAGGTTTAAAAGACAACACTCGATTACTACAGGTACGTCATTACATGTACCCTTCAAAGGTATCTCAATTTACATTTCATAATATTAACAACTTTTATTCGGCTGTTGGAACATTAAGGACTCATTTCATTATTCATCGTTCAATGCAATGTTCAATGTTTAATGTTTGTTGTTCACAATTTCCGCTAGTAGAATTCACAGTTCGGGCCTTCTTGTTAAACGGGAAGTTCATAGTTCATTGTTCATGAGCGCCATGGCCATGGTTTATACATTTGGGTCTCCGTCTAGGCCCAAAAAAATTAGTTTCATAGTCAATGTTAAATGCAGTGTTCCTTATAGAACGTCCAAAAAGCATGGTCTTAAAATTGCACGCACGCTCACTTACTCCTTACAAATAGTTATTGACTGTACAAGGGCAACTTACTGAGCTATAGCTCATTTCTCCATAATTTTGGTTTTCAAACTAATTTGGGGAAGGGGAGGCAATTTAAAGTTGAGTCAGAGCATGCAGGAGTGAAGGGTCCCAGAGAAGTGTGATAGGGTAGTGATTGCCAATTCTCTACCGTAGTTGGTCATTTTGGAAGGGCTTAGAACCCGACTTTTGTTTCCCGCATTATTGTAGCCACAATGAAATGTAAACCCATTTTGGATACAATTAGATTGTTGTATTGTGCCTTCTTTGGAATGTTTAATAACATAGACCTTGTCTAGTATAAATATTATAACTAGTGGCTACTGCTTATTTGGACGACTATATATCTTTATCTACAGCCTTGTCTCTATGGGATGGCGGTAATGTCATACCTTGATAGCACATTCTGCCGACTCATAATGCATAGTAAGAAGGGTGTTTAGAAGGTGATGAAGATGGGGCATTACAGAAGTGGCATCAGAGCCAATCTAGAAGTTTGAATTACTAGACTAATGTCGATATTTGGTGCCTAGATTGCTAAGGTTTAGGTATGTTATAGTAGATTAGCAAAAATTCTTAACAATAAGGTTGACTGTGTAAGGAATGAATAAGTAAGCCCTCTGATTCACTAAGAGGTGTAAGTTCTTATAAAATGTGTACATATAGGCATGTATATGCTTACATCGAAATGTTTGCCTCATGTATATATATACACAGATTGTGGGAGCTGATAAGTGTTTGGCGATAATGATAAAGGGTAGGACAGTATCCTTTTGAAGGGGTGCCTCATGGGAACCCAAGATCCCCCACTTCCCTAAAACCTCTCTAAGGAGAAGACCCTTTTCCCCAACCGACATCTGTCTTGGGGCTAACAATCGATATAGAGGGATATAAGTCCGACTTATTAGATATCTAGATCGGGGATGACTGGTATGATATCTAGGGAGGAGGGGACAAGGTGACTCTAGTGATTCAAGCAGCGTAAAGAGCGTAATCAACATTTATGTGTCCTTAAGGTCATATAAATAAGTTCTAATAAGACAGAGGAAGATTCTTAGAGCTCTAGGTCGAGAACTAGTAACAATAGTGACCTAGACAACAAACTAATAAGGTGGAATAGAAAGAGGGAGAAAGAGAAGGAGTTCGATATGTAAAAAAGTAAATATATAAAGTAGCATGTAGGGAACTGAACCTTGAGGGAGGGGGGAGTAAGAAGAACAATGGTGTAGGACTTCAAGTCGTAGGGTTAGAATAGTATCTGATCTAACCCCCACACACCCATTATGGTTTAAGGGGTGGACCCTTTTGTGCTCTTACCATAGAGGCTATACTCCTAGTAGATTAATCTAGCATATAACATGACTAAGTCAATGAATATGCATAATTTTTATGTATGACTACTAAGTTGTTAAATTACTTAAGAATAACATGGCCTATAATGGAATCCATAGGAGAACATAACAATATTGGTTAGCGGGTGTAATATCTGCATTTTTAATTTAGTTATAGAATTATTAATCCATCAAACCACTTTATCAAATTGTAAATATTTTATTTTAGTTAAGATGGATTAATATTGGTGTGCTTATCTTAGTGGATAATTTTATTAAAAATAAAATTATTATTATTAGCTTTGAGATTTCGTGATATATTTACGAGCATAAGATGATACTTCATCGAATGTTAGACCGAGTACTAGGGTTAATGAGCTTATTCTAGGGCCAGGAGACTCGAATTGAGCTAGTATTAAGCAACACCAAAAAAAAGAAAAGGAAAAAAGGGCTGAAGTACCTGGCTTTCACGAATAGAAGTAGCAAAACAGGGTGCATTTCTATTTCCCCAACCCCGGCAACCCAAGCCACAGAGAGAGAGAGAGAGAGAGAGAGAGAGAGAGAGAGAGAGAGAGAGAGAAGGGGGAAGCGGCAGCTAAGGGGCAGTGACCTAACCACTAGCCGCGATCCACAAGGGTCACTAGACCTTGACCCAGGCTCGATGCTAACGCAGCGAAGAACAAGGAGAAGAGCCAAACCTAGCCACCTCAAACCGCTACCACCATGACTTCTACTAGTGGTGGCTGAGCACGATTTTGATGAGAGGGTTGAGGTGAGCAAAGAGGAACGAAGTTGAGGCACAATAGCACGACAGCAGTAAAAAAGGGGAACCAAAGCTGGGTATGGGTAGTGAGGTTGAGTTCGATTCTAACCAGCAGCAAGGGGGAGGAAAACCCGGGATTCTAACCATCTGAAATTCACTCACACAACCATTAATTAGGTTCTTCAGCTGAGAGCGAGGCGGGTGATTCTTGATTCCTAAACTACTAATAATTTGCGATGTTTTTATGATTTCATTCAATTATTTAAGTTACATGTAGGATTGAAATCTCAAGCCAGTGAGAACAATGATAGTTGTAAGTTGCTTGAGTTAATTGGAATCATTTGGGACTAAAATTGAGTAATCTCGAGGATTGTTGTGGCCGGTGCCATAAGAAGGGAATTCTGGTTATGTGATAAACCAATAAAATTGTGAAGTGTATTGCCGATGAGTTGTTGATGTGTTTATGATTGTGAATTGCCCAAAATCTGTTAGAACAAGCTATATAGAGAATCTTCTTGTTCCTTTCCTTATATGCATGTTGTGATGTGATTGTGTATAGCTTAATTTGATTGACTAATTAAGGCCATGAATATAGGTTCACTAATAGATTGGAACTATACTCACTGATCAATATATTCCCTTGCCTTTGAGTCATTCGAGCCCAACTTGAAAGAGTTTCAGTGGCAAATTGAGTATTCAATGCGAGTCTTGTGTAAGCATCTAACTGGATATGTTTTAGGATTGGTTTATTAACCTCAATTCTAGTCTTTTTGTATGCACATGAGAGTACATCTGATTAACACCAAATGTGATTTTTAGCTGTGCTATGTTTGTGAAATGAAGATTCAAAAGTTGTTCTGAGGAACACTTTAGGAGTTAGTTTGGTAAAACGTTGCCCTTCGAACTAGTAAAGTGTTAAGTAATGGTTGTGAGCTTGTTTGAACGCTCCCTTTTGTGCGACCTTGAAACAAACTTACCAACGGAAGTAAATGACTAGTTTACTAAAGCAAACTATTAAAACCTGTTGAGTAAAACTAATTATGCATATGTTGCACATTACTGGCTTTTAATATGATTTTTTAACATTACTTCCTTTGAAAAGCAAATGCGTACTTGATCATTAACTCATTATAAGCATGTTTGGTCGAAATGTATGGTTGTCTGCTTTTAGAAAGACAAATGACCTTATTCAGGAATTTTACCCTTCTTGAAAATAGAAATAGCAATGTTGTGATACAATGGGAACTTATATGCAAAATGTGTTTAAAGTGAGATGCATCTAAAATGTTTTGGACTTAGAAGATAGTGCTAATGAAATCCTAAGTAGTAAACCTAGAAGTGGGAACCCTAAAAGACCCTAATGAGGGTATAACACAAAGATTAGGGAGTAGACCTGGTAAGCAAGAACCCTAATTCCTAGGGAGCAGTCCCAGAAGTAGGAACCCTCAAGGACCCTGACGAGGGTAGAACACAAGCTTAGAGACCAGAACCGGCATGCGGGAACCCTAAATGTCAATTGAATATGAAAGGCCTCGGGCATTACTATGAAATGTGAGTGGCAATCTCACTTGTACGTGCACAGATATGAGAATCTGATACACCATGAAATGATTTTGTACTTCTTATGTGATGAAAACTCCTCATTTGAGGACTATGCTAGTGAAAACATTTGTAAAAGTGCATGTACTCGTGAAAAGAACTTTTACTAAATTCCAAATGAATTTCTTTGTGAACAACGGGTGTTTTATAAATGCTTACCTTGATTTAAGTGATGGTCCTTGCCTTTTATGTGTTTCTTCCTTGTTCTATCTAAAAGAACCCCAGTGGGTAACTTTAATTTAACTCCTTGATTTTAAGTGTTTATGTGTGAGTTAAAGGCCATATTATTCTCAATGCCTAGATTATAGCTTAAGGCAACTTGCTCTTGAGTTATTTTTGCATGCTATGTGATGTAAAACATAAGTGTAGTATACGTGATTAGTAGCAAGCGTCATAGGTCAGGCAAGTTGAGAATTCTTGTGTGTGGAATGGAAGAAAGAAAGACATGTTATTTGAATCCTTGGGATTATAGAGGTATTGATGGATGTGAGTGCCTTATATACTTATTTTTTGATATTAAATATGAAATGGTTTGTGATTGCTACTTAAAAGTATTATGTGCAACTGCTTTGCTTTCTTGGGGTTAAGAATCATTCACTGAGCGCGTGGTCCCTTCTCGATTTTCCTTTTTCCTAGGTTTTTGATGTGACAGGTAGAACTTTACTCATGTAAGCCAAGTTAAATTCCTTAGGTAGGAGTTATATACGTAGATTATGAGCCAAATGTTGTAATGTAATGTAGTCATAAGTTGTTGAACTTATGTAAAATTAAACGTGTTAGTCCGTGTATCACATATTAGATAGCAATCGCTCTATATGGCCATGTGAGTCAACCATCTGATTAATTAGTCATCCTTTTAGCTGGAGTTGTTTTTTTTTTTTTTGGGGGGGGGAATGTAAACCCTGTTGTTCCAAATGTGTGATCTGTTGAGTTTGACTTCTATTTCTTTCCTATTATTGAACCTTATACTTGGTGTACTATGAGTGGGTGGCCCGTAGAGCTATGATCTACAGTGTGTAGCCATTGAGCTTATGAACATATCTTTTGTGCTTTTATTTATTGCAGGGGCCTAATGTAAGCATTAAGCCTGGGTTATGGCTTATTTTTAGGCGAAACTTTGTCCACTTTGCCCTAGAACTTAAGAAAAGCATTGACATCCCTAATCCTAGGGGGTAGGGTGTTATAGATGGTATCAGAGCAAAGTCCTATAACCACATTTTACAACCTGAGTCTTCCATTTTTATATAATTGCTCAGGTATGTCCACAGTTATGAAATGTTATGAGAGGTACCTTTAGGTGCAATGTGTTCCTAACGCGCTAATTGGTCTGACTGCTTGACCCTTATATGACTACGGTAAACTGATGGATTAAAAATGTGAGCTATTCGCTAGAAGTATTGGCTACATGACTTGTATTCTCACAAGTAAGCTAAGTGTTAGCTCGAACAGTAATGTTTCGTGCATGCACCTTTGATGATTTCGTTGAAAGTTTAAAGTATGCTTGGTTTTAACTTAAAAAATTACAGATGTTTTAACTCCAAGCTCATTCTTTGGCCTTAAGTATGATTTTCTCCTAAAGCCCTATAATTGAGTGAAAGACATACTCAAAGATGGTAGAGAAGAAGTTAGAAATCGTTAAACCATTCTTCATTTATCAAAGCACGAACATTATGGAATATTGAGTTCTTTACTAATGATAGAATTAGGTTTTGCTCTCGCAATCGAAACTTGCATCTATTCTAAGGAAATACATTAGTTAAATTCATGATTGTGTAGTCTTATACATGATTTGATGTTTGTTCATGGGTGTTTACATGCATATCTCTATATTTATTAATGAACTGTCAAAAAGGAAGATAGAGTTTACTTTCTATGTTGACAGTTTTACTAGATGATTACCCCCTTTATGTGAATTCTAAATTGTTTTAATGAAAATAAGCGAACTCTTCATATACCTATTTACAAATCTAGGTGATAAATAGAGTCTTGTTGATTAATGCTTAAGTGTCATCCGAAGCATTCTGTATGCTTGCCATTATTGCCTATATGTGGTCAAGATCTGGGTTTACTATTTACATGAAATATATTCCGTACATCTTATCATGCGATTATCCTTATTCACAAGGCAAGCAAGTGCTATACTAACTATCGTACGGGTTACTATTATTGTTATGGGATTGGTAGTATCCTGGGTATATCGAACCCTAATACACCGAGAAAGAAGACAAAAGAAAGAGCCTGATAGACTTTGAAATTGTTACACCATATATGTCCCCTAATACGTGAATGATCCACACATTGTTGGTGCTTCCTCAGTACTAATGTAAAGTTCATAAGTTAGGACTTTCTAAACTTTTCCTTCTGTACTGTAAATCCTTAAAGCCTTCACAAACTCCAATGGGAGTATGGGACATATGCGTGTTATGGACCACATAGGCATACCCATGAGGCAGTAAACACCAAAACCTTAGCATTGGTACCCTACCATTGCCCAGGACACATCCATCTGCTTCTACCACTATTTCACATCATAAAATAAGCAGCAAGTTACCCCATGAAAGTGCAAAATCGCTATTGGCGACTAGCTTCTAATCATCCCAAAAAAGCTACAAGCTTGTCTTTAAACATAGGTTACCTCCTAAGGATTGCAATTGCATACAGATATCTAAACATCCTCTCATGTAATGATGTGGTGACTTTACATGTTTTAAAAAGCACATGATAGCTTATAGGGCCATTTAGAGTTGTTATGAAATGGTCATTGAAATGTTCATCATTTAATGCTAAGTAAATGAACTCTTGATGTTCCCTTAGTCTGGAATATGGTTGTGGTTGTTGAAGTGGTTGACTTATGTGGATGATTGCATGATAAGGTTATTGAGTCGCTATTTGTACTACATGCCTCCTAACCCCTTAAGTTGTACTCTTAGTGCTCGTTTGCATTTGTGCATAAAAACATGATCTTGTGGCCTTAGGAGTTTGCATTTGCATATTCCCATCCTTGTGCTATATACTTGATTGAATGACAAGTTATTATACCCATGCCTATAAATACATTCATGACCTGAAGGCTTATGAATGAGTGTGTGTAAAATAACCTTTGGCATGACTCAACTGAACACCTTGGCATAATATAACTAAGCCATCTTGCATTGTGTTTTGTGCTATAAGTGTCATATACTTCATTATAATTTTGATTCTAGAATTGTGCTATGATAGCCATTATACTTACTCCCATTATTATTTTACTATATCATGGTTATTGTATGTGGCCTAACCTCAATTCTTGGTACCTTGTGATTAGGGCATCACACCATCATTTTTCATGTTACCACTACTATTTTAGACCAAGGATCAACATTTACATATTTGTGTGCTTGCTTACAGGCATTTTGAGTAAAATGCAAAAGTGCTAGGTGTACTCATAGTCATAATCAAGCTATAAGAACAGTTGATCCATGGAATATGATTGTCGATGTGATTAATTGAAGTGTATGTCATGATGTGACCTACATGTGTTGAGGTATGTACTTTTGAAAATCTAATTGCGATAAAAAGGGACCTAGATTTAAGTCTATGAGCATGGTATCATGTTTACAAATTTCCATAATTCAGAAATAACTAGTTCAAACAGAGATTCTAAGGTAGAACATTATGTTGGCCAGGGTATCATTGCATCACTGGAGGCATGAACTTGGTATTAAACCTAGCTTCATTAAGGAAGCAACTCCCTATCTCTGTTAGTCAACTAGTATGCTGGAAATGCGCTAAAGTTCCTCGTACCTTCACTACCATTAGACATGCATTTCTACTACACCATGTTCTCCCGAGTTACTCCATTGCTCATCAATAGTAGCCCCACAATCTAGCCACTCATAGGTACTTTCCACATACCTACTAAAATGAGAGCTTATTACTTATTCTTGGCTTCGGGGTACTGAGTTATTACGCCTATGTGATGTCATCACAGCGTTGAATGTCACTTGAGGTTCATCATTATTAATGCAATGCTATTTGGGACTATGTAACCTGTTGCTCTTACCAGCCTATTGTAATATGAAAGCTCTTATTGGGTGATTTAATCCTGAAATAAATTGTTTACTTCATACTTCGGAATGAACTTGAGTTAGTTGACCACTATGACATGATCTTAATTTATTTCGGTTGAGTGCCATAAATGAATGCTTATGTATTAAATCATATCGATGTGTTTATGCAAAGTTATTGGTCACTTTACCAGTAGTACTCATAATTAGATTAAAAGTCTGTGTTCATCTTAAACTAAGTCTAATATGGTTTCCCACGCTAACTCATCTACCCCTCTTCTTTGCGATTTTCCCTCGGCGCCTTAATAGAGCGATTATACACTTGAAGAGGATTGGCGAGGAGGAGAATGGGTAATATAAGACTCTTTTTTCAATTTAAAAGATACATAATCTTGTAAAGCTAGATTTTGGATTCTATTGTGCATTGTGTAGGTCGTGCTATATGTCTACGCGTGTTGTGTACGATTGAACTGTGAGCTTTGGAATTTCAAGGATGAAATTCCTTTAGGGGCGAAGAATGTAGTACCCACATTTTTAATTTGGTTATAGACTTGTGAATCCATCTAATGATTTTATCAAATTATAACTAGTTTATTTTAGTTAAGATGGATTAATGTTGGTGTGCTTATTTACGTGGATAATTTTTATACAAATAAAATTGTTATTATTATTAGCGTTAAAATTTCATGATATATTTACGAGCATAAGATGATACTTTGCCGAATGTTAGACTAAGTATTAGGGTCAACGAGCTTAGTCTAGGGTCAGGAGACTCGAATTGATACACTATTAAGCAACATAAAAAAAAGAGAAAAGGAAAAAGGGACTAAAGCCCCTGGCTTTTGCGAATAGAAGCAGCGAAAAGGGAGGCGTTTCTATACCCTAGCCCCAGTGACCTGAGCTAGAGAGAGGGGGAATAGTGGCCAAGGGGTGGTGATCAAACCACCAGTCATGAGGGTCGGTAGGCTCCTGACCTAGGCTCAACACTAGCATGAGGATGAATGGGGAGATGAGCCAAACCTTAGCCACCTCAAACTGCTAGCACCACTGCGATCACCACCGATGGCAGCTGAGCACGATTTTGATGATGGGGTCGGGGTGAGTAGAGAGGAACGAAGGCGAGGCACAATAGCACAGTAGAAGCAAAAAGGGTGGACCAAAACCGAGTCTAGGCAGTAAGGTTGGGTTTGATTTTGACCAGCAGCAAGGGGGAGTAAAGCCCGTGATTCATACCATCTGAACTTCACTCAGCCATTAATCACCTCCTTAAGCTTGGAGCAAGGTGATTCCTAAACTACAAATAATTTGTGATGTTTTTACAATTTTGTTTCATTATTTGAGTTGCGTGTGGGATTAAAATCTCAAGCAAGTGAGAACAATGGTAGTTGTTAGGTTGTTTGAGTTAATTGGAATCATTTGGGATTGAAATTGAGTAATCTCGAGGATTGTTATGGTTGCTGCCATAAGGAAGGAGTTCGGGTTATGTGATAAACCGACGAAATAAATGCATTGCCAATGTGCTAATGATGTGCTTATCATTATTAATTTCCCAAAATCTATTTGAACACACTACCTAGGGAATCATTATTCTTGTTCCTTTCCTGGTGTACATGCTATGATGTGATTGTGTATAGCTTAATTTGATTGACTAATTGAGGCCATGAATATAGATTCACTTATAGATTGGAACTATACTCATTGATGAATATATTGCCTTGCCTTTGAGTCATTCGAGCCCAACTTGTAAAGAGTTAAGTAGCAAATTAAGTATTCAAAGTGAGCCTTGCATGTGCCTCTAACGGATATGTTTTAGGGTTGGATTATTAACCTCAATTCTATTCCTTTTGTACACACATGAGAGTATATTTGAATAACGCTTGTAAAGGTTAAAAAAATCCATTTTGGTTAAAGAATCACTTTTTGAGTCAATCAAGCCGACCTAGGATCGAATGTGATTTTTAGCTATGCCACTTACGTCAAATGAAAATTCAAAAGTCCTTCCGAGGAACATTTGAAAATGTTACCCTTCGAACTAGTAAAGTGTCAAGCAACGACTGTGAAGTTGTTTAAATGTTCCCTTTCACGCAACCTTGAAATGAATTTACCAACAGAAGTAAATGACTAGGTCACTGCAGCAAACAATTGACAACATTTAAGTGAAACTAATTATGTGTAACTTGCAAATTACTGGCTTTTAAGACGAGTGTTTACCATCACTTCCTTTCAAAAGCGAATGCGTACTTGATCATTAACTCATTCATAAGCATGTTTGGTAGAAATGAATGGTTATATGCTTTTTAAAAGACAAATGACCTTACTTAGGCATTTTAGCCTTTTTAAAAATGGAAATGGCATTGCTGTGATATAATGGAAACTTCCATGTAAAATGTGTCTAAAGTGAACATTAAAGGCCCCATGCATTAGTATGAAATGTGAGTGATGATCTCACTTAAACAAGTACAAATATGAGAATCCGCGCCCTATGAAATGATTTTGTACTCGTCATGTGATCAAAAGTCCTTATTTGAGGTCTATGCTAGTTAAAACATTCGGAAAAGTGCATGCACTCTTGAAAGGAGCTTGTACTGAATTCGAAATGAACTTCTTTGTGAGCAACAATCGTTTTCTGAATGCTTACATTAATTTAAGTGATGGTTCTTGCCTTTTATGCATTAATCCCTTTTTCTTTATAAAAGAACCCCAGTGAGTAACTTTAATTTAACTCCTTGAAGTTAAGTGTTTATATATGAACTAAAGGCTATATTGTTCTCAGTGCTTGGATTATAGCTTGAGGCAACTTGCTATTGAGTCATTTCTACCTGTTATGTGATATAAAACAGGTGTAATATATGTGATTAGTTGCAAGCATCATAAGTTAGGCAAGTTGAGAATTCTTATTTGTGGAATGGAACAAGGAAATAGATGCTATTTGAATCCTGGGGATTATAGAAGCATTGATGGATATGGGTAGCCTTATATGCTTATTATTTTATATTAAATATCAAATTGTGTGTGGTTGCTGCTTAAAAGTATTATGTGCAATTGTTTTGTTTTCTTAGGGTTGAGAATTATTCACTGAGTGTGTGGCAGCTCATCCCCTCTCTATTTCCCCTTTTCCTAGGTTTTTGATGTGATAAGTAGAAGTTGATTCATTCAAGCCGAGTTGAATGCCATGGATAGTAGTTATATATGTAGAATATGAGCTAAATGTTATAATGTAATATAGATGTAAGTTCTTGAGCTTATGTAAAATTAAACATGTTAGTCCATGTATCGTATACTAAACAAGGGTCGCTCTATATGGGAATGTGAGCCAACCATCTGATTAATCAGTCGCCTTTTTGGCAGAAACTGTTTTGTTTTTATGGGATGTAAACCCCAGTACTCTAGATGCGTGATCTGTTGAGTTGTATTTCTTATTTTCTTTCTTTTTGAACCTTATACTTAGTGCACGTCGGGCGGGTGGCCTACAGAGTTGTAATCTCGGGTGTGGAGCTGTTGAGCTTGTGAACATATCTTTTATGCTTTTATTTATTGTAGGGTCCTAATGTAATGCTTTAAACCTGGGTTATGGTCTATTTTTAGGCGAAACTGTGTCTATTTCATCCCAGAATAGAAGAAAAAGATTAACATCCCTAACCCTAGGGGATGGGGGTGTTGTAGCTGGCATTTTTTGTCTGGCCAGCATTGACAATAAAGGTAATAACCTTGGCAACATGAGAGGAGTGGCCTATGAATAAATGATAATGGAGACAAAACATGAATGTGTAGTCATAAGGGAAATGGATGAGTGGGAGATAACGTATTTGTGCATATGATGAACATAATGGTGAACTCAAAAGACAATATTCCAGAGAACAATTTGCAAAGGAACGACATAGAATCCAGGCCAATCTACTGAGTCAATCAAATTCCTGTAGTAGTAACCCCTCAAAGAAGTCAAAAAGCTGTTAGCGTACCCCCAAACCCTGAAAACATCGTAGATCAAAAGGAACAACTGGGTGAATTAGATACTAAATTGATAGTAAAGATTGTGGCTGAGGTAACAAAAAAGCTTAAGAGTTTTAGACCTGGAAAGGATGAGCAAACAAGTCCCTTGATCACATTGCAAAACCAAAATCCTAACACATACGATGACAAGCAGTCCCCATGGCACAAGAAGAATGGACCAAGAAAATGGCAAAGAATGATTTGATGTTGTGGATGTTCTTAATGACAACCTGACATTTGGTGGCGAACAGTTAATACTACCTTCCAAAGTCCCAAGGCTACCTGAAGCAAGTTTAGTGAAGTACAACGAGCAAAGTTTTATCCAATGTACTTACAAAAGCAAAAGTAGAGAGAGTTCCTAACCCTAAGGCAGGATAACCTATCATCAATAAAGTATGCAAGTTGCTTCGCTGAACTCTCGAGGCTTACCACAGAATATGTAGCCTCAAATTGAATTAAAATGTTAAGATTTGGAGAAGTCCTAGCGCCCGATATTAGGAACCAAATTACAAGATAACCCATGCAATCCAATCAGAAATTGTATGAGCATGCAACTAAAATCTACTAATGTGAGACCAGAGCCTTAAGGCCCAGCTCGTACTAGGAAGTACTATGCCAAGTATGGTCATACGAACCATAACACCTTGGAATGTAGGGTTGGAATACATCATTGTTTTTGGTATTGTGATTCAAATGACCTAATTGTCAACTACTCTGGTAGATCTACCCAACCGGGTAAGGGTCCATCTCCAGCTCCAGCTCCCAAAGACAGTAAGATCCCGTCCTTGTGACTAGTCACCAGGTGGGCAGAGTTTATGTGATTACTTTTAATTCAATACCTATTGTTATTTTATTTGAATCGGGTGCTATAAATTCATTTATTCCACCAAAACCTGTATCTTATATAGGGGTGGAATCACATAAATATCCAACAGATTTGGATGTAAATATACCCATGGAAAAAAGGGTAAAATGCAATATTTTGCATAAGAACTGCCCAGTGACACTAAATCAAGATGAGTTTAAGGGAGATTTGATACAGTTTCGTCTATTAGAATTCAACATACTTTTAGGAATGGAACAGTTGTCAAAGCATGGGGCAAAGATTGATTGCACAAAGCAAAAAGTATCACTAAAAGGTAAAGGGGGAGAGAACATGTATTTTTGGGGAAACAATAGTAGTAAGGAATATCCTATAATATCCTTGATGGCAATTAGGAAATTAGTTAGATAGGGGTATGAGGCATACTTGTGCTGTGTTACGGAAGATAGGAAAAAGGAAATAAAACTCGAGAACATTCTGGAGGCCAAAACATTTCCAGATGTGTTCCTGGAAGAAATCCATGGGCTACGACCCAAAAGAGAGATTGACTTCGAAATAGGGTTGGAGTCAATAGCGCGCCCTATCTCGAAGCCTCCATATAGAATAGCCCCAGCATAGTTAAAAAAATTAAAAGTGCAATTGGAACATTTGTTGCAAAGGGGTTATATAAAAACAAGCGTAACCCCATGGGGAACACCAGTTCTATTTATGAAGAAAAAGGATGAAACTTTAAGATTGTGTATCGACGACAGAGAACTAAATAAGATCACTATAAAGAATAAGTACCTATTCCCTAAAATTATTTGTTTGATCAACTACAGGAATGGGAGTTTTCTCGAAGATTAGATTGAAATGCCATCAATTACGAATCAAACTAGAGGATATTCCTAAGATGGTGCCTAGGACTCACTATGGTCATTATGAATTTATGGTGATGTCGTTTGGATTAAGCAATGCTCCTGCAGCCTTTATGGATTTGATGAACAGGGTGTTCAAGCCGTTTCTTGGATAAGTTTATAGTTGTTTTCATTAATGATAACCTAATACATTTAAAAACTAAAGAGTATCATATTAAGCATTCGAGGATTGTGCTACAGGCCCTAGGGAAGCACAATGTTTATACTAAGTTATCAAAATGTAACTTTTGGTTATCGAAAGTGAACATTCAGGGGCATGCGATATCTAAAGAAGGTATCAATGTGGACCCGCAAAAAGGAAATCCAGCCACTGATTGGCAAAGGCCTACTAACGTTACTGACATTCGGAGTTTCTTGGGTATGGTCCGGTACTATAGATGTTTGTGCAAGGTTTTTCACGAATCGCCTTGCCCCTTACTAACCTGTTAAAGAAGACCACAAAATATGAGTGGAATGACATGTGCAAAGCTATCTTTTAAGAACTAAAGCACAAACTCACCATTACACCAATTAAGGCTTTACTTGCAGAAAGAGGGGAATTTATCATTCATAGTGATGTCCCTAGGCAAGAGTATGATGTATTTTAATGCAAGATAGAAAGGTCATAACCTATGCCTCTAGGCAGCTGGTGCCATACGAGAAGAATTATCTCACCAATGACTTAAGTTAGCTGCAGTAGTTTTTGCACTGAAAATATGGAGACACTACCTCTATGGTAGCCCTTACAATGTTATCACTGATCATAAAAAGTCTCAAATACATCTTTACTCAAAAAGAATTGAATTTGAGGCAACCTATTGGTTAGAGCTTCTGAAGGATTATGACCTCCAAATGTAGTACCACCTAGGAAAGCCTAATGTTGTGGCTAATGCCTTGAGTCTTAAGATGCATCATAGTATGAGCACTGTAGTAATGGTACGATCATAAATTTTGAGGGATTTGAGGAATATGAGCATAAAACTCGTGCTACTGTATGAGTTTAGGTCGGTCCTTAATAGTACGTCTGTTAAACACACCCTCTTATAGGAGATTAAGCATGCACAAGTCAATGATACAAAGATAGAAGGAATTAACATGAATATGAGCAAAGCAAAAACGTTGGGGTTCATGGAGGATGAGCAAGAAATTATTAGATTCTAAAATTAGATATGCGTGCATCAATAGATGGAGTTAAAAAAAGGATAATGTCTTAAAAGCACAATACAAAGTATTCCATCCAATCAGCAGGAATAAAAATGTATAGAGATTTGAGACAAACCTTCTAGTGCAGCAACATGAAAAGACACATAATTGAGTGTGTGGCAAATGTTACAGTTTAGCTCGATTCTTGGAGGCATTACAGAAAGCCTTTGGTACAAAGTTACAGTTTAGCAGTTCCTACCATCTTGAGACGGATGGACAAACGGAAAGGCTAAATCAGATCATTGAGTACACATTATGGGCCTATGTATTGGATTTTCAAGGAAAATGTGAGGAGTATTTACCCCTAACAGACTTTTCATATAGCATTAGATATCAAGCTACTATGAAAATGGCCCATTTTGAAGCTTTATATGGTAGAAGATGAAGAACTACCCTTTGTTGGAATGATTTGCAGGACACTCTAATTTTGGGACCTAAAATGAATCAAGAAATGGTACATAAGATCAAAGTTATCCAACAAAACATGAAGGCAGCACAGGATAGGCAAAAAGCATATGCATACCGAAGGCAGAAGCCTTTGGTGTTTAAGGAATGGGATAGAGCGTTTCTAAAAGTTTCTCCTGTTAAAGGAGTATGGAGATTCAACATTAAAGAAAAGTTAAGCCCGTGATTTGTTGGGCCTTATAATATCAATGGAAAAATTAACCCAGCTGCCTACCGCTTAGCCTTACCACCTAAATAACAACATGTGCATGATGTGTTTTATATTTCACAGCTTCGCAAGGATGTGCATGATCCAACTCATGCAATAGTTTATAAGCCCTTGAAAGTTGAGGCTGATGAGTTAACTTATAAAGAGTGACCTATGAAGATAGTTGATTGAAGAGCAAACCAACTGTGCAACAAGGCTACACCTTTGGTGCAAGTCAAATAGGCCCATCATGGAGCCTCTGAGGCTACTTGGAAAACTGAAGATGAAATGAAACATTGATACCACATCTATTCGAAAGGTATGTTTAGCACAAGTTTTGAGGACCAAACTTTCTTTAAGGGGGGAGAAAATAATACCCCGCCACTTAATCATTTTAATTAGTTTAAATTCTTGCATTAGTTACGTGGTTATGATTAATCGGAGCAATGAGTCACACATTATTCTGCTGTCAAACAAAGCAATGCTTGAGCTAAGAAACTCCAATATTATAGAATTTCCTTTAAGTATATGAAATCTCTTATAATCTTGTAAAAGTATATAGTTTCCTATAAATATACGTCTGTACTCGAAAGAGGTGGAAATTTAACGAGCCATAGTAGTTTCTTAATAGCTAACGAAAGGAATGAAATTAGCGAATTGATGCTGCCCAAAAGCATGGCCGATTTTTGGCCATGTGGAAAGAAAAAAATTGGGATAAGCTTGCATTCAATTAACAAAGCTTTGTAATTACAAAAAAAATAGACAAAAATAAAACAAATAAAAGAATTACTATATAAAGTGGGAGATGGGCTGCCAACATAGTACGTGGATTGGTTCATGAGAACTGCTTGAGTTTAATTTGGAATTGGTGCTCGTTTTAATAAGGTCGAAATAAGTATGTGGGAATATTGTTATCTTGTAGATTGTCGGTTGTTAAATAAGTAATGTGATTGATTACATTGGAAATGAGAAAGAAGAATTGGGCATTGGGGTTGTATAATTATGAAAGTTTCTACCCTAATTAAATTGGTTATATGTCTATCTTGTTTAGGTAACTTGTACTTGAGGAATTGAGTTGGGTTCTGTGTTAATTTAAAAGAAGCGTAAAAAAGAGATTTATGCCTAGAAATAGATGTAGAGCTAGCTAGTGAAAGAATATTCTTAGTTAAGCGTGCAAGTAAATGCCTAATGATAAGTTGGAGCACTATAAATGTGGAGCTAGCTAGTGAAAGAATATTCTTAACTAAGAGTTCAAGTTAATGTTTAATGAGAAGTGCATGGTCGGTATAAATGTGCTTGGCAGATTGATGGGTATAAATGTTCAGTTAAGTCCGATATGTATGGAACCAAGTTTTACAGAAAGAATGGTCATAAACTGAGGCTTAAAAGGATGTTCAAGGTTTAATGTTCAAAGCTCAATGTTCATTGTTCATACTTTCTACTAGCAGAATTCACAGTTCGGGCCCTTCATGTTAAACGAAAATTTATAGTTCATTGTTCATGGATATCATGACCACTATTCATACGTTTGGGTCCCCATTCAGGCTGAGGAACAATTAATTTCATAGTAGATGTTAAATACAATGTTCTTAAATGATGTTCAAAGCGAAGAGTTTTGAGATTGCGCGTGCACTCACTAGCTCTTTGTAAATAGTTAAAAATCATGCATTATTTTAATAATTATTTTGATTATATTATACATATTATTTCGTCTAAGTTACTTTATTTTATATATTTTTCAGATTAAGCGTTAATAAAATAAAGAGGAGACGAAAAGACGTCAAAGTTCGGATTTTACACGCTAAGCTATCAAGTCGGTCCAAAAATAATGATTTATGGAAAAATATTATTTTCATAATGATTTATTTGGGCTGGGTTACAAAATTATTACCCCTAGTTGAAGAGAAACTAGAAGACTTGAAAGAGAAGGAGTTTAAAGAAGAAAATCGTAATAGCTAATATTATAAAAACCCTCTTCTCTACTCATCCCTAACGGGACTCCACTTCTTAATCTCACATTCTCCCTCTTCTCACTTAATATCATCATCATCCTAAATATTATAATCACCACCACACCCCACGCCTAATCTTCTTCTCAAGCCTTTACGCCAAGAGATCATCACCATCAAAGTCATCACGTAATATTAAACTATTGCTCTTTTTTTTATTTCTATTTTTTTAGTTTAGTTTAGCGTTAAGCATGAAATCTTTGGTTAATTGTTGGGATTTTATTTATAATATGTATGAGTAATTCCCTTGTACTTAGTATAATCTATTTGAAACCATACTAAATTAATTATTTTGAAACAAGTTTCATACTTTATTGTCTAGTTGATTTTTATTCATGATTCTATAACGATTAGTATCTATTGTTTATGATATTTATGTTATATTAATTAGAATGCATGCTAGTTAGCTTAATAAAAATTCATATGATAGTTTAAAAGGCTTTAATACGTAAAAGTTATAGTCTTTTAGGCATTAGTATCACCCTAATTAATCATGAATGGCTCAAACCCATCTCTTTTAATTAGATAATCATTATAGATCTTTATTGAATCAATTTGCTGGTAAATTGGTTACAAGGTGTTAGATGATGTTTTTCTAATACGTAATGCTCTAGTTTGGTTAAATTCTTACACTGGTATGAGGGTTATCAACACTAGTAGGGTTTGTATTAGGGTTGGACCTAAATAAACTATAATATAAGGAAAAACGGGGAATATCCACTGGTGGTTGTCTTCTACAGTCTAACTCATGAATAAATCGATTTGTCTGTTGATGATAAATATTAGTTTGAATGGTGGATATAGATTATGCTAAGTATTTTTCATAAATTTGGTGTCTTTGATAATTATTTGTTGCCTTTTAATTAATTTGTTTAGTTTATCAGTTTTAATTCTTAAATTTATAAGCTTTAATATAAAGTTTGTTTACGCCCCCTAAAAGAGTAGCCTTTAGGAGTGTCATGGTGATATTAGATCAGTTAGATTTTGATTTTTAGTGTGATTATAATATTCAGATTTAATTTATATTTTGTTTTGCGATTT
The DNA here is from genome assembly GCA_029747015.1 of Carnegiea gigantea. NCBI lineage: Eukaryota > Viridiplantae > Streptophyta > Magnoliopsida > Caryophyllales > Cactaceae > Carnegiea > Carnegiea gigantea. The sequence goes on from JAKOGI010002239.1 coordinate 60,773, forward strand.
ATTTATCGGTTAGTTAAAAATTAGGTTAAAAATACTTCCTTTTGTATTTTTTCATGTTTTAATCAATTTTAGGGTTTATATAGTGTCCTATTCTGCCTCTATTTAATTTCAAAATTTTTGAAAATTATTTAATATTCAGAATTATTTTGTGAATTGGATATGTGTAGGTTTTTATTTGAATAGATCTAAAAATTACGTTTTTAATTTTTATTTTATGTTTTTAGGGTTTTTTTAAGTCTAGAAAATTATATCCCAAAATCTGGGCAATTTTGTTATTTAATTCCATATTTATATTAGTGCAGTTTATTTTTTTCTCTTATTATAGATTTAATTTTTTTCTTTCATTTTCTAGAGTTAATTTTCTGTTTTAATTTTTCTGAAATCAATTACATATAATTTTGGAGTTACAAAGTCAAAATATTAATTTGGATTACTTTTTGTAATTTTTAATATTAATTTTCTGCTTGTTATTTTCTGTTTTAATTTTCAATTGAATATTGTGTTATTATTTCTATTTTTTCCAGAATATTTAGGATAGCTATTCACTGTTTTATTTTCAGAATTAAATTTAAAATATGTAGGAGCAATATTAAGTATTTTTCCAGATTTTTATTTATTAAGTTTGATTTATTTTAGAAATGCAAAGAAAAGTTATAGTAAATTAGAGTGGTAAAATTATTTAGAATTAAACTAGCTTTTTGACATAATCTTTTCTCATGGGATCGATCCCTACTTTTCTATGCTATAAATATTATTTATAAATCAAAGTAGAGGTTTAATTTATAACTCTACGACAAGCTCTACAAATTTTGGCGCCGTTGCCGGGGAAGAAAATAAGATCGTTAGTTTACTTCTATTTAATTTTACTACTTTTATTGTTCTGTTTTAGCTCTAGCATTTTATTTTTACAGTTTGTTTTAGTTTATGAGATTAAGGAGTGGTCACATGATCGAAAACAAAAAAAAGCATACGTTTGAGGTGTTTGAAAGTAAAGAGATCATGTATGCTTAGTGGAGGAGATCCAACTAGAGGATCCATTAGCTTCATGACGTGGAGCCAATGACTGTAAACAAAGGCGCTGGTTGGGAGGTAACCCAACGTTTTTCAGGGAAGTTTCTAATTCGCTTTCAGCATCTTTTTTTCTTTTATTAATTAGCATGCATTAGGGACTATGCATAATTTAAGTGTGGGGGGTGTACCCAGCATTTAATTCCTGCAGTACTTATTCTTGAAAAAAAATAATAATAATTTTCTTATTATAAATAATGCATGATATGAGTTTATGCTAGGCTTACTTGCTTAAAAATTTTTGTTTTCTTAGCTATTTATAATTTATTCTTCTATGAGTGAAGATTTCTGAGCATACTAGCTGTCATTCAAAGAAGTCTGAATTGATCCTCATATATCTCTTTAATAAGTAACTGTCATGATTGTTCATCTTATTTGATCATGCATTATATCTGCTTCAGAGGTAGTAAAATGACCTAACCCATTTCCTAGACTATTGAATTAGCAGAATAATTTTAAAAAAAGGGGAAAAAAAGCGAGTCAAAGTCAGGAATGACAAGTACCCATTTGAGGTATGAGCTACTGGGTGCCACCCTTTGAGATAATACTGCTACCGGAAAACTTGCTTCCCATACTAGTGAGTCAATAAAATAAATAAAGATAATGATGAAAATAAAATGTTTGCTTTAGCACCACTATTCGGGTGAGTGTGAGACAGAGAGTGTTTAATTTCTAAGACTCTATATGGACCTCGAATATGTGCGCAAGTGGAGTTTGGAAAAAAAAAAAAAAAAAACAGAAGGAGAAGAAGAAAAAAAAAATACAAGGCAAGTTTAGAATCAATTTCAATGAGTTATTCATTCCAGTTTAATTGTCCCTATAGCCATATCGTACCTCAATTTTTCTTACGTAAACGTTTTAGACCTCTTGATCAGTGTATGTATACTTAGAAGAGATGGATCATTATTGATCTTATTGCTTCATTAAGGAAATGTTATGAGGTTGATGAAGAAACTCTTTGATGGCAGTTGGATGTCTCGTAGTTATTCACTTGTTGGAAGGAAAACTAATTAATTTTCAATAAAACTGTTTTTAAAGCAAGCCAATGCCTAGTATGAATACCATACTTATGCAGGACTTTATATGAAAGAAAGAGGGTTGGTTTTTAGATCGAGTCTAAGATTTCTTTGCACGAGGACGTCCAAGGTCTAAGTGTGGGGGAATTTGTTAAGTCAAAAATCATGCATTATTTTAATAATTATTTTGATTATATTGTATATATTATTTCGTCTAATTTACTTTATTTTATGTATTTTTTAGATTAAGCGTTAATAAAATAAAAAGGTGATGAGAAGACGTGGAAGTTTGGATTTTACATGCCAAGCTATCAAGTCAGTCCAAAAATAATGATTTATGGAAAAATATTACTTCCATAATGATTTATTTGGCATAGGATTACAAAATTATTACTCCTAATTGAAGAGAAATTAGAAAACTTGCAAGAGAAGGAGTTTAAAGAAGAAAACCCTAATAGCTAATATTATAAAAACCCTCTTCTCTACTTCTACATCTCACATCCTCCCTCTTCTCACTTAATATCATCATCATCCTAAATATTATAGTCACTGCCACACCCCACACCTAATCTTCTTCTCAACCTTCACGCCAAGAGATCATCACCATCAAAGTCATCACGTAATGTTAAACTATTGCTCTTTTTTTTTAATTTCTATTTTTTTAGTTTAGTTTAGCGTTAAGCATGAAATCTTTTGTTAATTGTTGGAATTTTATTTATAATATACATGAGCAATTCCCTTGTACTTAGTATAATCGATTTGAAACCTTGCTAAATTAATTATTTTGAAACAAGTTTCATGCTTTATTATCTAGTTGATTTTTATTCATGATTCTATAACGATTAGTATCTATTATTTATAATATTCGTATTATATTAATTAGAATGCATGCTAGTTAGTTTAATATGAATTCATATAATAGTTTAAAAGATTTTAATATGTAAAAGTTATAGTCTTTTAGGCATTAGTATCACCCTAATTAATCATGGATGGCTCAAGCCCATCTCTTTTAATTAGATAATTGTTATAGACATTTATTAAATCAATTTACTGGTAAATTAGTTACAAGGTATTAAATGATATTTTTCTAATACATAATGCTCTAGTTTGATTAAATTCTTGCGCTGGTATGAGGGTTATCAACACTAGTAGGGTTTATATTAGGGTTGGACCTAAATAAATCATAATATTAGGAAAAATGGGGAAGATCCGCTAGTGGTTGTCTTCTACAGTCTAACTCATGAATATATCAATTTGTGTGTTGATGATAAATATTAATTTGCATGGTGGATATAGATTATGCTGAGTATTTTTCATAAATTTAGTATCTTTGATAATTATTTGTTGCCTTTTAATTAATTTATTTGGTTTGTCAATTTTAATTCTTAAATTTATAAGCTTTAATATAAAGTTCGTTTACCCCCCCCAAAAAAGAGTAGTCTTTAGGAGTGTCTTGGTGATATTATATCAGTTAGATTTTGATTTTTAGTGTGATTATAATTTTCAGATTTAATTTATATTCTGTTTTGTGATTTATTTATCGGTTAGTTAGAAATTAGGTTAAAAATAGTTGCTTTTGTGGTTTTTTATTTTTTAATCCATTCTAGGGTTTATATAGTGTCCTATTCAGCCTCTATTTAATTTCTGAATTTTTCGAAATTATTTAATACATTTTTAGAATTATTTCGTGAATTGGATATGTGCCGGTTTTTATTTTAATAGATCTGAAAATCACATTTTTAACTTTAATTTTATGTTTTTAGGGTTTTGTTAAGTCCAGAAAATTATATCCTAAAATCTGGGTAGTTTTGTTATTTAATTCCGTATTTATATTAGTGTAGTTTATTTTTTTCTCTTGTTTTAGATTTAATTTTTTGTTTCATTTTATGGAGTTAATTTTCTGTTTTAATTTTTCTGCAATTAATTACATATAATTTTGGAGTTATGAAGTCAGAATATTAATTTGGATTACATTTTATAATTTTTAATATTAATTTTATGCTCGTTATTTTCTGTTTTAATTTTTAATTGAATATTATGTTATTATTTCTATTTTTTTCCAGAATATTTAGGATAGCTATTTACTGTTTTATTTACAGAATTAAATTTAGAATATGTACGAGCAATATTAAGTATTTTTTCAGATTTTTATTTATTAAGTTTGATTTATTTTAGAAACACAAAAAGAAGTTATAATAAATTAGAGTAGTAAAATTATTTAGAATTAAACTAGCTTTTTGACATAATCTTTCCTCGTGAGATCGATCGCTACTTTCTTATGCTATAAATATTATTTATAAATCAAAGTAGTGGTTTAATTTGTAACTCTACGATAAGCTATACACCATAGCTCATTTCTCCATTGTTTTGTGTTTTCAAACTAATTTGGGGAAGATGAGACAACTTAAAGTTGAATCAGATTATGCAGAAGCGAAGGGTCCAGGAGAAGTAGGCTAGAGCTGTGATGGCTAATTTTCCATCCTAGTTGGTCATTTTAGAGGGCGTGGAACCGGACTTATGTTATGGGCATTATTGTAGCCGCCATGAAATGTAAATCCATTTTGGGCACAATTAGGTAGTTATGTTGTGCCTACTTTGAAATATTTAATAATAGTCTAGATCTTGTTTGGTGTAAATATTGTAAATGGTGGGTACTGCTTATTTGGATGACTATACATCTTTATCTGCATCCTTGTCACTATAAGATGGCGGTAATGCCCTAGCTTGATAGCGCATTTTGTTTACTCATAATGCATAGTAAGAAGCGTGTTTAGAAGGTGATTAAGCTAGGGCATTACAATCAGGTTGTCCCATCCATGCTACACCCAAATGAGAAGATGTTGATAAAAGGACAAGTGATCACCTTTAAGGGCTATGATCTGTGTGCCACCGTTACTAATAAAGGGCTGGAACTGGAAGTATAGCACAATCACAATGATGAAGAACCTATAACTTTAAAATAGTAGCAGTCCTTGAGAAGCATAAAGCTCCATTTGGCTTTGATCCCAATTTGAACTTGAACATAAATGCTATTCTAAAAAAGTTAGGATACTTCCCATGACAGGCTATAAGAAGAGGGCACAAGGTTGAACCACTTTTCCCCTAATTCAAAAGTAGAATACATATTTGGTTTTGGACATTAACCCATTGTAAAAGAAATAGTCCAAACTAAGCAAAAGGTGCATGCTCGCAAAACTGTTGCAGCGAAGGAAGATCAAGGATATTGCATGATAACAACTTACCTGCATATTGTTAATGGACAATTCCTTTAAGAGGGAGATAATTTTATGTTATATAGTTTCTTAGAACCCCACTGCAAAAAAAAGGGAATTTGTGTCCCTAAGATGGAAATCTTTAATGACTGTTAGTTGTTAGAAGAAGAGGCGCTTGCCTCGACAAAGGACCAGTGCTGACAAAACAGGGTCCATCTGGTAGAAAGTAACATCTTTTTTATCTTCTTCGGGAAAGATCATAGGAAACAGGATGACCCAACTATTGTTTTGTCCCTTGTCATGTCAAACAATGGCTTTGACTCGGTGTAACACGCCCAGCCCCGAGGGCCAGGAGCATTACGTTTTCTTACTTCCTACTTAATTTCTGGGGTGAAACGGACAAAATTTCTCATAAAAACTGACCATTTCTAGGCTAAAAGCCTTACAATAAACCCTTGCAATCAACGGAACTGTAAAACACTCTAAAATAAGCTTAGCGGTTACACGTTGGAATTCATAAGTCAATGAGCAACTCGCTCGTAGTACATCAAACAATATAGTTTACTAATAAAGAAGAAATGAAAGATACAACTTAATGGTTCACACAACCGGAGTATTAGGGTTTACATCCCCAAACGTAACCAACTTCAGCTAAAAAGACAATTGACAAATTAGATGGTTGGCTTGCATGGCCGTACAGAGTGACTGCTAAATCCAATGCACTATATGAAACTAGAATACTTGTTTACATACATTTACAACTAAGAATACATTCTATAACATCATTAAACAGTAAGGTCAATCCACTTGGGCACTCATTACTCTCTTTTGAGCAAGGGTAACTTCCATTTGACATAAATGAGTGGATTTCTGCCTGTCACAAGGAAAACCTCAGGAAAAAGGAGAAAGAGTAAAGGGATGAGCAACCACACGCTCAATTAGTACTCCCCGACCCCTTAAAACAAAAACCGTTATAGGCAATAATACGATTAATAACCACATGTCATGTGCTTATGTATTACTATTGTATTAGGCAATCATAGTCCCTGAGGATGCATTGTTACCCCTAAACTTCATTCTGGCTATTCAAGCTCATTCTTAGGTCCCTAAATAACCAAATACCTTTTAAAACTGGGACCCCAAACACATAAACAAGCAATGAGGGCTAAGCACTGAACTTTCATTCATAGGTTATGCACATTCAAAGCTTAAATGTTTGATTCATTAGGCACATAGCCATGCCTTACTTGAATTTTCATTCAAACACTCATTTATAAGATAAGCACTGAATATACACAAAGATCTTCTTTTCTTCTCTCTGAAAACACTTTATTCAACCTCTTGAGTTAGCTACATATCACACATTTAAGCAATACTATTATCGTGTTGAATGACAGAGAGTTTTCATTAATTCCAACTATAGGTTATGTGACACATTACATGAATCATGCTTTATCTATCTAATTCACTTATGTGAGATACTTAAACACATGGAGTAAGGATCATACAAGGAGCTTTCTTTCTCATAACATGCACATTTAAACTTATATGCACGATGCATTATAAGGAAATGGCCATACTTCACTTAGAACTTCATTCATAAGATATACACAAGTTAAGCACAGGAAGCTTACTTTCTTTTTCTGAAAACACTTCATTTTAGCCTCTTGAGGCTCACATTCTTTAAAAGAAATCTCTTTTGAAATGGTCCTCTAATGACCCTTATAAGCTTTTCGAATCTCATTCGAATTTGGCATCTTTAGGGCCCTTAATAACTTTCTTTCCTTGAAATACTTAAAGATGGCGAAACGCTAACTACTTTTTCTCTTTAACTATGAAATACTCTGGGCATAAGATCATCATAAAGTGTTGGTTGGGAGAGATCTACACTCAATCCTAGTGAGACCAGCTCACACTAAGCTCTTACTCCTGGGATGGCAACTGAATTGGACCTTAACCCTCATCAGAGTCTCTAGGGCTTCCCAGTACTAGGAATATTCCCCAGGCTAGGGATTCCCCCGTACAAACAGGTTCACTCCCATGGGATTCCCCCGTTCTAGTGAGTTCACTCCCATCTTATTGTCCCTAAGCATGATATCTTAGCCAATTTCAAGCATATGGTCATAACGGTTAATAAGTTTGCTGCCTCTCACAGCGAAATCCTTTTTCATGCAATGCACTCTCTTTTTTATTTAAACTCCTTAGGGATTCTCCCGTTCTAGCAGGTTCACTCCCAAAACTCTATTTGTATACTTAGAATAGGCTATTGATCGCTAATAGTTATAGATACTATTAGCTACAACCATGGAAACCTTCTTTCTCAAACTCACCCTCACTCAAACGCTTCATAATCAACTTAGCAGAATAAGCCACACATGGCCTCGCAACCCACACGATTGTGGTCAATCACAACCCAAGCTCCCTCCTCACACAACACTGACCACAAAGAACCTCAAAGCTCTCATTAGTTCATCCTCAAGCCATCCAACTTCTAACTCGGTTTTTAATTCCATAGCCATAGTATACTATCATAAAAGCTAAATGAAATAGCTACGTATAAACTTATCGAGCGAGCAGCAATCATCCAGCGGCTCGGTAAAACACATATATATATATATTATATATATTATTATATATATATATATATATATATATATATATACACACACACACACACATATATATATATATATATATATATATATATATATATATATATATATATATATATATATATACACATATATATATATACACACACACACATCTATCTATCTATCTACATTGCACTGACTAAAATGATGTGCTTAACGAACTGAAACAAACTAATAGGACGTGAAACTAGCTTGCATTCATATTTCACAATTAGGAAGTAAGCATACCAAGTTTAAGTCATTTTCAAGCATAATTTCACTTAACTTAACAAGCATGGATTTAAGGCATTCTTAGTTCTTTTTGAAGTTACTTTCAAGCACAAATTAACTAACTTAACAAGCATCGATTCAAAGCAATGAGCATGCACAATTCGTGTCATTCTTAATGCATAGTTTAGTCGTGTTAAGGCTTACATATCTGTTTTAACTAGCCAGGTTGTTAGCTCATTTCAAGGACTACTATTACACATGAGTTAACTTACTTAACATGCATCGATTTGAAGCGTGCTTAGGTTGTTTCAAGGCCACTTTTAATACGAACTAACCCAATTAGCATGCATTAAATATTGGCATTCTTTGTTCATTTTGAAGTCGTTTTTGAGCATGAGTTAGTTAACTTAACCGGCATCGATTTGAAACATTCTTAGGTTATTTCGAAGCCACTTATAAGCATGTATTAACTAAACTAACATATATCAATTTGAAGTCATTTTCAAACATTATTTAGCTAAACTAATATATATCGATTCAAAGCATTGTCAGGTTATTTTGAAGTCACTTTCGGCATGAATTAACTAAACTTAACATACATCAATTTAAACTAAATTCAGCTAAAATAAAACATGCATAATCTCAATTAATCTTACTAATCCTGAACTGACATGCCTTACAACTTAAGAGCTAAAACATTTTCAAAATTAGTAATATTTTGGAGGCGAGGAACGCCCACCTAGAATCCATGCTAGAGGACCTGATTTAGTGGTTTTTGGGGCTGAATTTGGACACTTAAGGACCCAAAATTTGTCCCTCTTTGTTACTACTCTTAGACCCAAAGCAACCCGACATAAACCTGGTCTTAGCCCTTTGTCGTTACTGCTACTGGTGGTAGCCGGAAAGGGGTTGCGGGGCAAGGGTGCGATGACCGGTCGTCGGCACACCGGCATTATGGTCTCCTCTTCCTTCTCTCTCTCTCTCTCTCTCTCTCTCTCTCTCTCTCTCTCTCTCTTATATAGTGGTTGTGTCACGGTGGAGGAGATGCAGGACCGCTGTGGGTAGCCGCCGAACAGAAACTACCTGCCGCCGGATCCGCCACCTACGCGCCGGCTCTCGCTCACCTAGTCTCTCTCTCTCTCCCTCGTGTGGTTTTCCGGGGAGCGGATCGCGGGGGATCTCAGAGGCAGAGCCCTCCCCCTCTTGTGGTTTTTTTTTAAGAAAGAAACAAGGCGCTTCGGCCGCCTTTTACCCATTTCTCTTTTCTTTTCTTTTTTTTGTGATGTTTTGGTTGTTCTAATTAATCATCTAACATTACTCAACCTAGTTTTCGTACGTCTTCAATCTAAATTCAAACATTAATACTAATGTTCGTCGATTTTTCATTCCCAAATATGTATATATATTATATATATTATATATATATATATATATATATATATATATATATATATATATATATATATATATAAGGGTTCGATTCGATAAACAATGAAAGTAATTCTAAGGTTGACAACCTAATCGTATCGGGAAACGACTAAATTAACTATCGGCATAAATTAGCACGAATTAAACTCAAAATCAATAATAACAATAATAATTCTTTTTAATAAAATTATCGTTCACATAAGCATATCGATAATAATTTAACTTATATGGTTAATAAAAATACGAATTTTATAACGTAGAAGGCAAGATTGTTAGCTTCTCGTAAAATAAATAATGCAGGTCTTACATTCTCCCCCTTAAAAGAATTGCATCCTCGAAATTCTAAAGCTAAGTTCAGTCATGCCTAGAATGTACACACCCAAACCATGATCTATGCGGTAGGTTTCCAAAAGGGTTCATTTTGCAATCATTGCATCTTTTAAATTGGAAGAAAAAGGCTTATGGTATCCAGTCTTTTTCTCGCCAATCCTCTTCAAACATCTACTCACTCTATTTAGGCGCCGAGGGCAAATCGCATTAAAGAAGGGCAAATGAGTTGGCATGGAAACCATATTGAGCTTGTTTTGAAAATGAACACAGACCTTCGAATATCTAAACTCAATTCACATAGTAAACAACAACTCTATGTATATGCACTTATGAGTGGGCATCTAAAGGTGTGACAACTGGGACAATGACATCTCAAGGTTATATACTAGTGGTATCATTCTAAAACATGAATTCGAGTCACCTTTGGGATCACAATGGTTAACTTAGAGATTCCTATAACACATTAGAATAATAGGAACGTCACATAGCACCACATAGCATCATTTAAGTGCAATAGCGTCACATAGCATCACATAGTATTAGCAATTCAGTGTTCTTAAGCCTAGGAGTTGGAAGTAATATGAAATCACCGAATACGTGTATAGCAAGCAATTCACCAAATGAAAGCATATGTGATCGACATACCTATGTTTTTACATCAATTCCAGCTACCTTTTAGGCATTTCATTCATGGTAAGTTAGACATGACATGTCAAGGTCATATGAAGGAAGTCAACTTAGTCAGAACTTAGTCAGGTTCATCAAAAGGCATGAAGAAATCAGATCGCTCTAAGGTAAAATCAATTGATCAGGAAGCTACCACATCGCACTTAAGTAGTAGAGACATCATATTACATCACATTGACAATGAAGGAACTTGGAGTAACACTCGAATTCACATTGGCATCACGTAAGGTCTACAAGAGCACTAAGGATTAGAACCATGAATAACATGAACTAGCATAACATGTCAATAGGAGCAACTTTGAAAAGGAAATGTTAAGGCAAGGATACGTGAATGCAAGTTTCTGTGGTCGCCTCATCATACTTTAAATACGTGTGTGCAGTTATTCAGCTATGTCACGAGATCAAGAAATTCATGGAATGTGGATAATGACTCAAAGGTCATGCCATGCTGCGAATTAGAAGAGTTAAATCATTTGGATAACTAGGTCACATGCCAAACCCAACTTAAGTCAAGCAGACGCCAAGAAGTGCAACAACTCATTCATAAAATACACATAGCTCGTTATGAATAACGAACCTAAATAACCATATAAGTTTCTATGGGCATTAGACCGTATATAATGCCATAGCTATGTCTTAAAGCATTCGGGCTCCTAGTAGCTTCCCACGAAAAGACATCTAGGCAAGTATATATGAACGTAACCCTCATTTAAAACCTAAGGTCGAGGTTATGCCTAAACTATTTAGAGTTAGCCATTAATCAACTAACAGGGGGTAAGAACAATGGTATTATTGGTATTATGGATATACATTAAGGTTTGCAACACATTCGGCTTAAAAAGGTAATTGTGGAGGTCCGAGGAATTCCTAGTACCAAGACTTATTCCCTAGGCTAGCATCATTCATATCATATTATCCAAAGCACATTATTGTAAACGCATTCCTAAATAACTAAATAAAATACAAGACTCAGGTTGCGGCCTGTGGTCACATGACCTTGCTCTGATACTATCTTGTAACACCCCCAACCCCTACGGCTAGGAGCGTTACGTTTTCTTACTTTCTACTTAATTTCTGTAGCACAACGGGCAGAATTTTTCCTAAAAACTGACCATTTCCAGGGTAAAAGCCTTACAATAAACCCTTGCAATCAACGGAAGCATAAAACATTCTAAAATAAGCTCAACAGCTACATGCCGGAGTTCATAACCTAACGAGCAACTCGCTCAGAGTACATTAAACAATATAGTCTATTAATAAAGAAGAAATGAAAGATACAACTCAGCGATTCACACAACCAGAGTATTGGGGTTTACATCCCAAAACGTAACCAATTTCAGCTAAAAAGACAATTGACAAATTAGATGGTAGGCTCGCATGGCCAGACAGGGCGACTTCTAAACCGAATGCACTACATGAAACTAGAATACTTGTTTACATACATTTACAACTAACAATACATTCCATAACATCATTAAACAGCAAGGCCACTCCACTATGGGCACTCATGACTCCCTTTTGAGCGAGGGTAACTTCCATTTTACATAAATGAGTCGATTCTTGCATGTCACAAGAAAACTTGGGGAAAAGGGGGCAAAAATAATGGGATGAGCAACCACGCGCTCAGTGAGTATTCCTCGACCCCTAAAAACCAAAACCATTACAGGCAATAATACCATTAATCGCCACATGTCACGTGCTTATGTATTACTATCGTATTAGGCAATCATAGTCCCTAAAGACGGGTTGTTACACCTAAACTTCGTTCTAGCTGCTCAAGCTTATTCTTAGGTCCCTAAAAGACCGAATTCCTTTTAAAACTAGGCACTCAAACACATAAGCAAGCAATAAGGGCTAAGCACAGAACTTTTATTCATAGGTTATGTACATTCGAAGCTTAAATGTTTGATTCATTATGGACACAGCCATGCCTTACTTGAATTTTCATTCAAACACTCATTCATAAGATAAGTATAGAATATACGCAAAGATCTTCTTTTCTTCTTTCTGAAAATACTTTATTTTCCTCTTGAATTAGCCACATATCATGCATTTAAGCAGTACCATTATCACATTGAATGACAGAGTTTTCGTTAATTCCAACTATAGGCTATGTGACATATTACATGAATCATGCTTTATCTATCTAATTCACTTAGACGAGCTAGTTAAACACATGAAGTAAGGATCATATAAGGAGCGTTCTTTCTTATAACATGCACATTTAAACTTATATGCACGATGCATTACAAGGAAATGCCCATACTTCACTAGAACTTCATTCATAAGATATGCACAAGTTAAGCACAGGAAGCTTACTTTTTTTTTCCAAAAACACATCATTTTAGCCTCTTGAGGCTCACATTCTTTCAAGGAAATCTCTTTTGAAATGGTCCTCTAATGACCCTTACAAGCTTTTCAAATCTCATTCAAATTTGGCCTCTTCAGGGCCTTAAAAACTTTCTTTCATTGAAATACTTAAAGATGGAGAAATGCTAACTGCTTTTTCTCTTTAACTATGAAAATACTTTGGGCATAGGATCATCATAAAGTACTGGTTGGGAGAGATCTATGCGCAATCCCAGTGAGACTGCTCACGCTATGCTCACACTCCCAAGATGGCAATTGAATTGGACATTAACCCTCGTCAGAGTCTCTAGGGCTTCCCACTACTGGGAATGTTCCCTAGGCTAGGGATTCCCCCGTATAAGCAGGTTCACTCCTATGGGATTCCCCCGTTCTAGTGTGTTCACTCCTATGTTGTTGTCCCTAAGCATGATATCTTAGCTAATTTAAAGTGCATGGCCATAATGGCTAATAAGTTTGCTCCCTCTCACAGCGAAATCATTTTTCATACAACGCACTCTCTTTTTTATTTAAACTCCTTAGGGATTCCCACGCTCTAGCAGGTTCACTCCCAAAACTGTATTTGTATAGTTAAAATAGGCTATCAATCGCTAATAGTAATGGCAACTATTAGTTATAACTATGAAAACCTTCTTTCTCAAACTCCCCCTCACTCGCAAGATGAACCTCAATCACCTAAAAGGGAAGGGAGTTTGCACATAACACATTCAAACACTTCATAATCAACTTAGCAAAATAAGCCACACATGGCCTCACAACGTACACGATTGCGGTCAATTACAACCCAGGCTCCCCCCTCACACAACACCGACCACAAAGAACCTCAAAACTCTCATTAGTTCATCCTTAAGCCATTCGACTGCCAACTTGGTTTTCAATTCCATAACCATAGCATATTTTCATAAAAGTTAAATTAAATAGCCACGCATAAACTTACCATGCGAGCAGCAATCATCCAGCGGCTCAATACAGCATATATAAGAACATATATATATATATATATATATATATATATATATATATAATATATATATATGTATATGTATATATCTCTACATTGCATTGACTCAAATGAAGTGCTTAACGAACTGAAACAAACTAATAGGGCCTAAAACTAGCTTGCGTTCATATCTCACAATTACGAAGTAAGCATGCCAAGTTCAAGTCATTTTCAAGCATAATTTCACTTAACTTCAAGGCATTCTTAGTTCTTTTCGGTTACTTTCAAGCACAAACTAACTAACTTAACAAGCATCGATTCAAAGCAATGAGCATGCCCAGTTCGTGTCATTCTTGAAGCATAATTTAGTCGCATTAAGGATTCGACATCTGTTTTAACTAACCATGGTTATTAGCTCGTTTCATGGACTACTGTTACACATGAGTTAACTTACTTAACATGCATTGATTTGAAGCATGCTTAGGTTGTTTCAAGGCTACTTTAAACACGAACTAACCCGATTAGCATGCATCGAATATAGGCATTCTTAGTTCATTTCAAAGTCGTTTTCAAGCTTGAGTTAGTTAACTTAACGGGCATCGATTCCAAGCATTCTTAGGTTATTTGAAAGCCACTCATAAGCATGGATTAACTAAACTAACAATATATCGATTCGAAGTTATTTTCAAATAATTAACTAAACTAATATATATCAATTCAAAGCATTGTCAGGTTATTTCGAAGTCACTTTTAGGCATGAATTAACAAAACTCAACATATATCGATTTAAACTAAATTCAGCTGAAATAGAACACGCATAATCTCAATTGATCTTACTAATCCTAAACTGACATGCATCACAACTTAAGGGCTAAAACAATTTTGAAATTACTAATATTTAGGGGCGAGGAGCACCACCTGGAATCTATGCTAGAGGACCCGATTTAGGGTTTTTAGGGCTGAATTTGGACGCTTAAGGACCCGAAATTCGTCCCCCGTTATTGCTATTCTCAGATCCGAAGCAACCTGACCCAGACCTGGTCTTAGCCCTTTATCGTTGCTGCTACTGGTGGTTGTTGGAAAGGGGTTGCGGGGCAAGGGTACAACGACCGCGTCACCGGCACACCTACTCGTGATCTCCTCTTCCTTCTCTCTCTCTCTCTTCTGGTGGTTGTGTTATGGTGGAGGAGATGCAGGGCTGCTGTGGGTAGCAGCCGAACCGACACCACCTGCCGCCGGATCCGTCGCCTACTCGCCGGCTCTCGCTCACCCAGTCTCGCTCTCTCTCTCTCTTTCTCTCTCGTGTGGTTTTCCGGGGAGGGGGTCATGGAGGATCCCAGAGGTAGAGCCCTTCCCCCTCTTATGTTTTTTTTTTTCCAGAAAGAAACAAGGGGCTTCACCCCCGTTTTACACATTTCTCTTTTATTTGTTTTTTTGTGCTATTTTGGTTGTTCTAATGAGTCCAATCATCTAACATTAATCACCCTGTTTTCTTACCTCTTCAGCCTAAATTCAAACATTAATACTAAGGTTCGTCGATTGTTTCATTCCGATTTATATATTATATATTATATATATATATATATATATATATATATATATATATGTATATGTATATATATATATATGTTTGTATATATATATATATATATAATATATATATTATATATATATATATATATATATATTATATGTATGTAAGGCTTCGATTCGATAAACGACGAAACTAATTCTAAGGTTGACAAACTAATCGTATTCGGAAAATGACTAAATTAAGCATCGGTATAAATTAGCACGAATTAATCTCAAAATCAATAGTAATAATGATAATTCTTTTTAATAAAATTATCATTCACATAAACACATCGATAATAATTTAGCTTATGTAGTTAATAAAAATATGAATTTTATAACGTAGAAGGGAAGATAGTCAGCTTATCATAAAATAAAGAATGCGGGTCTCACACCCGGCCAGATTTATCACTGAAATAGGTAAAATGGTTGGAAGCAAGCAGCTTGGATAGATGAAGTGGAATGGAAGATTTTTGATGTATCCTTAGGGAGTGATTCAAGAAAGTCTAGCATAGGATCGAGAATAGAGTCTAAGATCTACTGTTTAGTTTTTGCTTTCCACGAACCGCATTAGCTGTACTCATTTTTTTATTTCAATTAAATGAACTTTTTTTCTTACAATGCGTCTCATTCTCTTCCCCTCGAATGTTTTTTCTTTAAAAAGGAAAATCAAGAAGCAATCCCAAAGACTTAATCAAAGAAGCGGAATATCATGAAAATCTAACTTCCATAATTTAGTTTACAACAGTTAGCTTGGGGACTCCTGAAGAACCCTGAGAGCTTAAAATAAGGAAATCTTTAACACCCCAAAGACCAGGAAAGTTTTACTTCACCCTTATGAGAATTCCTTGATGTGTTTACCTAGCCTTATGAAGACATGCCAAAAATAGTTTGAGATATAGCTGGGCACAAGATTTTTCTCTATCCCGACGCTAAGCGAGTGAAACAAAAACTCTGTAGAATGAAGTTAGAGTGGGCCTTGAAGATAAAGGATGAAGTCTTAAAATAGTAGGATGTGGATTTCATAAAAATCCTACAGTATCCTCAGTAGGCTGCAAACACTATACCAGTGATGAAGAAAGATGGGAAGGTAAGAATATGTGTAGACTTTAGGGACCTTAACGAGGCAAGTCTTTTAAAAAAAATTATGTTGTCACATATAGACATTTTGGTTGATAACACTGGCTGACATGCTCTTCTTCTTGACTAATGCTTATGCCAGATACAACCAGGCCAAAATAGTATAGGAAGACATGGAAACGACTACCTTCATCACCCCTTTGGAATATACTATCATATCGTAAGGTCATTCGTACAGAAAATGCAAAGGAATATAACTGCTCCACTACATGATTTAATGCATAAGGAGGCAGAAGTATACATGGATGATACGATCATACAATCCAAAGAAAGAGCAGAATATGTTCCAACTCTTTGAAACTTGTTTTGCCGACTCGAGAACTATAGTTTACACTACAACTCACAAAAATGCCCATTTGGAGTTGCTTTTAGAAAGTAGCTAGGATACGTAGTTAGTTTAATGCCAATTGAGGTTGACCCTCAAAGCTACATAGAAAATGCCTCCATATAAAACTAAGAAAGAAACACGAAGTTTGTTAGGGAGCTTACGGTACATCAGTTGCTTCATCACATTTGACTATGGTATGTGAGCCTATTTTTTAAGAAATTGAAAAAAGGAAAGAAACCAGAATGGGATAAAGAGTGCCAACAGGCATTCAATATGATCAAGGTTTATCTTTCTAATCCACTGGTCATGGTACCTTTGCAACTAGGCATTCCTCTCATTCTATATCTTATGACCACAATAGTAGCAAAAGAGAAAATAGCTATCTACTATTTGAGCAAGAAGTTTCTCCAGTATAGTACTCATTATTCCTCATTTAAAGAACCTCCCTAGCATTGGCCTAGGCACCTAAGAAACTGAGACACTACAGGCTAACCTATATGGTTGTAATAACCCGACCCTAATCCATATTTATTTATTTAAATCATATTTATTTATTTAATTAATTATGTTTATTCATTTAATTTATCATGTTTATGGATTTAATCACTCATGGTTATTTGTTTAACCAAATCATGTTTATTAATTGAATTACACTCAATTTATATATTTATCGAATTACCTTATGTCATTTAAATTTTCCGCTTTCATTTATCGTATTTAATCATCCCGATTGGAGGATATTTCATTTGGGTCCCATTTTGCAATTCAAGTTTCATTGATTGTTAATTCAAGTTTTGTTGATTAATTAAATATCAAATGAACCGATAGTAGACCTCGATAATTATGGTTTAAGAAATTATTATTATTATCATTATTATCATTATTGTTATTATTGTTATTATGATTATTATTATTATTTTTATAACCTTGCAAAAATTTAATTTTGAGTTATGCAAAAACGTTATCGTTACGAAATGCTTTATTCCCGAATCCAAGTTATTTCGGCTCAATTTGAAGCCCAACAAATTTACATGTTAACCTAACTAATTCCCATGATTAAGCCTAACCATGGTTAGAAAAAAGTCATTCTTTTGAGCTATAAATTTAGCCAAGCATGAGACAAGTTAAAAAAATACAGTAAACTCAACCCATATCTCTCTCTCTTCTCTCACTCTACACAGCCAGCCCCCCTCCCTCAAGTTGCTGTTGCTGTTGCTGTTGGTGTTTTTTTTGCCAGCCCCAGTTGCCTCAGACCCCCCTGATATCCTACTACCAATAGCCACCATCCCCACTCCTCAAAACAACCAAGCATCACTACCATCTCTACTTTTTCCAAGCTCAAAGTGAGTAATCTTGAACTTGATCTTGTTGGTTTTGATTTTTATTTTAGTTTTGATTCCTGTTTTGATGTTTGTGATCATTGATCATGACATTTTGATAAGAAATAATAGTTATTTTGGTGTTAATTACGGTGGAGTTGAGCTTGAATCATGCTAGGGTTTAGGGATGATCATGTTCATGCAAGCTTAAGTTAAACCATGTTTATCGATTGATTTGTATCTAATTTTATAATCTTTAGTTTTATTGATGATTATGATGATGTTTTTGGTGATTTGGAATGATTTCAAGTGAGGATTTGTGTGAAAAGAGAGGGAAAAGCTAAAACAGTGAGGGTTGAAAATTTCAGGAAAACAGGGCAGACTTCGGGATTAAACTGGTAATGATTAGCCCATGGGAAAATTATGATTTTTGATGGGTAGATAGTTCAGTGTGTTAGCTTTCAAATGGATTTTGAATCCCCTTAATTCGAGTCTGTGGAAAAAGTTATGGTCGTTTTACCAAAACTATGCAGAACGGACCAAAAACGACATACTTGTGTTTTAGCCCCATTTTAGGAACCCTATTGTGGAAATTATGCTTTGTGTTGCGAATGAAAGTTTTTTGGGGCTTCTTAATCTTTTCATATTGGGGTTTTAGGTCTTCATTTGAGGCCTAGGGTGAAAGTTATGAATTTTTGAATTGAACTGACCTGCTTTGGTGCAAATTGGGTTGTTATTACAATTTCTGTGCAGTGTATACTTGGAGGGAAATTCAGAAAATTGTCCTTTAGATTGTTCATATTATTTTTGAATTTCCTATAAGATATCTTAAATTTTTGGTTGAGTATTTTGAGTTTAGTGATTTTTGAAAGTATTTTAAGTAATGGTATAAAGAGCAATAATAAAGATTGCGTGGGATTGATCATGCACTCCTTTTGTATATTTTGGGCTAAGTAACGTCATTTAAGGGGGAAATGAATATTCATGAACTTTCATGGAGCTTTTAGCTTGGTTAATGAAAAAGAAGAAGACAAGTATACAATTTGGGAGCTTGTTTATGAGCTTTGAATCATTTATGAATTTTACAAAGAAAATACCAAGTTTAGTGAGGTTAATAGCTTCTATTGAGTTCAATGATTCATTTGGGGTGGTATTCTATATCTAATGGATTTATGAATGAAATATGAGAAGTGGAGAGAGTTGTGACTCAGAAACCATATTTATCAGACCAAGTTATTGCAGTCTATGCTATTTTGAACCAAGATATATCTCTCTAGGCCTCAAACCTTTATTACTTACTCAATTTAGAATGTATCAAATGTATTTATCAAGTCAATCTAGTGTATTAGCTGTTTTCTTGAACCAAGCTATACATCAGCGAGCCTTGAGCCTGTATCAATAACCTATTTCAAAAAAGGCCACAACCACTCTCTCAATTGTCACCATCAAGGTCTTTTTCTTTGTAATCTCATTTATCTCATTGTGGATTATTTTGCTTTCATTTGCTTTATATCGAATTTAATTACTTTTAGTAATTCAGCTTTGAAGTTATATTGAAATACCTAAGTTATGTATACTATTTAATTACTCAATTTCTATTATACATACTTTTATTTACTCAATTATACGAGTAAGGATCATTTACTGACTATACATACCTACAATGACATTTACAAAATAGAGTCGAGGCCTAGTTATCGTTCCCTATTATGCATAGGTGTTGTCAAGTCAGAACATATTTATCAAGTCAGATGATATTTTTAAAGACTCAAGGTACATCCATTGCCTATATCTTTAGAAAGTAGAACATGTTTATCAAATTACAACTCTTAATGAGTTTCTCAATGAATCAGTCTATACAATGATTTGCCATTTAACTTGTGACCCCGTCAGTTATCATCTATAGGGTGTCAGCCCATCATTTACCCGCGCAGCTTCAGGCTAACTCTTGATCGAATTGGTAGGTGTACACCTATGTATAGATCATATTATTGCAAGGGGTTCACATTCAGATAATAATGAGCAATTTAGTTTTATATTACTTTCATTTCCATTGTTATTGCGAACTAAATGAATTACAAAAGCGGGTACCCATCAACAGTATTTTTATGCTCATTTTACAATACAGGAATGCATGTACTGAGTTTTTGCTCACATTTTTGAACTGTTTTCATGTTTTCCATTTTAAGTGATGAAGTATCACATGTTTCTCCTTTTAGCAAGCCCTTTTGAAAGTCATCAGATGCTCACAGTGGATTCAGCATAGCATAAATATTGGGATCGACCTCACGGTCAAGTTAGGTCTATATTCATTATACTTCTGTAGTGTGGAGTGTGAGTTAGCATATGGTATGATTAAGTCGATGGTATTGAAGTTGAGCTATCATGGACTTTGGTCTTGAAACATTTCATTTTAATAGATTTTGTGATTGTGAACATGTGGTTTCAGTGAGCCTTGTCCTTATCAGGACGGTAGTAGCGCCTTCTATAATTAAGTTTTCCACTGTAGTTTTCTGTAAATCATGTCATTGCCATTTCGGGGGCATTACAATGGTCCATTTAGTAGCGCCAATGAACCCGAAAGGTAACTCTTACGATAGCTAATGGTAAGCAGCAAGGTTGCCAGATAGATGTGATGCTATTAGAATTTAGCATGCACTGCATTGCCTAAAAGTCAATTAATGGAAGGGTTGTATCGCCTTTCTCAGGAGACTTGCCCACAGAAGACCAAAAAGAAGAGAATTATGATTTTCCCTAGTGAGGAGGTTTTCCATGTAAAAGTGAGCATCTAGACGATGTATTTTCGATGGGCTCTGATAACTCATATTTTTATATGAGATTTTTCTTACATATACCGACTTTAAAGTCATTGAAATATAGTTTCATAAGAAAATAATGCATATTTCAGTGGAAAAAGAAGTATTAAACTCAGGAATGGAACTGAACCATTTGAACAACTTTATTAGAATCCCAAATCACAAGTACAGTCCAATGCTTGAGGGTTAAGAATTTGACCCGATAGCCTATTGTTCTTGCGAGCAGACTCGCCTAGTTGTAGCATCCAAGCTCTCTCTCTCTCTCTCTCTCTCTCTCTCCACCCCCAAATTAATCTACCCCGGCCTAATGACGCACTTCACTTTCCTCTCTTTCACCCGATTAGGCCTGTTCTATCTGCAGCCCAGCTCCAGCCTCATCTCCTCACCAGTTTCCTTCCAACATCGCCTCTCTCCAACGGCTCAATTCCTCATGCGTTCCTGATCTGCAGCAAGGCTCGATCTAGTCCTCACCCATCAACCCAACACCTCCCTTTCCGTTCTGGGCTTACTCCTTCTCAATTGAGCCAAGCCAAACGGGCCTACTCTTATTGAAGAACACGCGGGCCATTGGGCCAACCTAGTTTTGTGCAAGCAAGGCAGTAGCTATGCTATACATTTTTAGGAGTAAGTTAAAGCTAACCTGGTCAAACACATTAACTCAAGATTAATTTTTAGCTAAAAACTAGCATTTTTTCATGGAAGTTAACAATGTAATAACTAAGGAAGTAATTTAAATTAATTTTTAATTAAGTTTTAGGACGAAGAGAGGCTGAAATTTCCACTATAAAAGGGTCAAGACTAGTGTAAAATCACTCATCTGAGCATTCCTCCATTCCCTCACCTTGTATTCTCCATACTCATTTAGAGAGTAGAGAGTCTTTTGTAAGATAAAACCATTTGTATTGAGTAGTTTAGAAGAAAATAAGCCTTGTTGTCTATTTTTCTCTTTTCTTTTCAACTCATTTATGAGTCAAATTAGAGAGTTCGTGCTTAATTATATAGTTTGGATAATTGAGTACCAACATTAGGGGATAGGGAGTTATGAGCATAGGTAGAGCAACTGCAATTGTGCTTTCATTAACTGTGGTGGCTAAGTTGCTCTTCTAAGATTGAGATGTATTCTTTATTAATGATATTGATTAATATTTTCTTTTGGAGTTGTTTTTATCTCTTACATTGCATAACCTTAAGTGTATATTTGGTGCTAAGCTATTTATGCATGTTAATACTATTATTTATCCACGTTGATTACGATAGTAAAATTTGTTATTTCAATTATATGTTAGATCTTGAAGGCTAATATGATGTTATGCAATTGAGCTTAACATTATAATTAGTAAAGTTGAATAATTTACGATAGAAATTAGATAAGTTATGCCTAAAGAGAATAATTCATGCTGACGACTAGATAAATAATACCATGTTGTATTTATAATTCATGTTTATGATTCTTGGCTTAATGCTTATAGCTAATGTTGAACAAGACACTAATTAACCCCTATATAAGTTAGTAATTTAATATTTGTATTATTGGTGAAATTCAAAGTCTTAGATCTTTTTTTAATTTGATTTCTCTCTTAACTCATTGGCTTTTCTTTTGTTTCTTTAATTCATATTTGAACTCCTCCCTTGAATTATTTTTTTAGTTGGGAAAGCTAATTTGAAATTGCTATTATTCCTTGTGAAATCGACACCCTATACGTGCTTGTCTACAATTGATTTTGTGCAGTTGTACGTAAATAAGGTTTTTAAAACTAAACATGAAATCCACATTAAGTTTCTGACACCGTTGCTGGGAGATGATTAGTGGTTTTTATTTTTCTTTTCCTTTTATTCTTTTTATTTATTTGTTTTTTCTTCTTACTTGCAACCCCCATCCTTTTAGTTTATTGTTACTATTCATTATTGTTATTTCACAGAGGCGATTTACCTCCTTAGAAAACTTATGGGTTTGTATAGAGATAGGAGGTCGATCTCCACATGGTGTTCATTGACCTGGAGAAAGCTTATGATAGAGTTCCGCGGGAGGTTTTGTGGAGATGCCTGGAGGAGAAAGGAGTGCTACCCTGGTATATTAGGATTATTAAGGATATATACGGGGGAGGGAGGACGAGTGTTAGGATGCCAGGAGGGGTCACTGATGACTTCTTCATTAGTAGGGGCCTGCATCAGGGTTCTGCCTTGAGCCCTTTTCTTTTCACTCTAGTAATGGACGAACTTACTAGAGGGATCCAAGATAAGTTACCTTCGAGTATGGTTTTTGCATATGACATTGTTCTTATTGATGAGACCAGTCAAGGAGTTAATGACAAGTTGAAGCGATGGAGGTCCACTCTGGAATCTAGAGGTTTTAGAGTGAGTAGATCGAAGACGGAGTACCTTCATTGTTGTTTCAGTGGAAGGATAGATGCGGGGAGAAAAGTCACCCTAGAGGGGAGGCCGATACCTAAGGTCGATAAGTCCAAGTATCTAGGCTTGATCATTCAGCAGAATGAGGATATTGACGAAGATATTAACCAGCGTATAAAAGTAGGCTGGCAAAAATGGAAGTATGCCTCAGGGGTGCTGTGTGATAAGAGGGTGTCCCTCGGATTGAAAGGCAAAGTCTATCGCATGGTAGTTAGACCGGCCGTTCTTTATGGATCGGAATGTTGGCCTCTAAAAAAGACGCAAATTCAGAGGCTGACAGTAGCGAAGATGAGAATGATAAGGTGGATGTGTGGGTATTCAAGGATAGATAGGATTAGGAATGGAGTTATCAGGGGCTTAGTTAAAGTAGCCCCCATCGGAGATAAGTTGAGAGAAACAAGACTCCGATGGTTTGATCATATTAAAAGGAGGAGTGTGGACGCTCCAGTGAGGAGATGTGAGAGGATCAACATCCCCGAAGGCAGAAGAGGGAGGGGACGACCAAAGAAGAGCTTGGACGAAGTGATTAGAGAGGACTTGAAAGTTGTTGGTCTGACGGAGGACATGGCTCGGGATAGGAAGTTGTGGCGGGATAGGATTAAGACCGTAGATCGCGGAGTGTCGACCCCGTAGTTTTCTATTGGTTATGTGGTGTTTGTATGCAGGTAGCACTGTCTTCCGCGAAGAGTTATCATCAGCTTACCGCTGGTTGTCCAGGTATATTACCTTCGTCCTTTATATTGTCCTTTTATGTCATAGTGTCAGCAACTGTTCTTGTATTTATCTTTTATTTATTTTGGGCATCCCTTGCTTTAAAATCTTTCTTCTATAAGTTGTTTTCCCATCAATTGTTTTCGCAAAATCTTTCTTCTGCAAATTATTTTCACAAAACTCTTTTCGTGGGTCTCTTAGAATCGGCCTCTCTACGGGTATGAATGCCGGTAAAGGTAAGGTTGCCTACAGCTGGATCTCCCCAGACCCCGCGAAAGCGGGACCCACACTGGAAGTTGTTGTTGTTGTTGTTGTTGTTATTTCATTTCATTTTATTTTTATTTCTTTTCTGCCCATTTCCTTCCAAGCTAACTATTTTTCCCGTTCCCTCCTAATCTAATCTAATAATTTTATTTTTGTTATTTTGTTTATTTCATTTGTTCCAGTTATTTCCCATTAGTTTTGTTCAATCCCCTCCCTTTCATTTCATTTATTTTCTTCTATTTTCTTTTTTTTTCTTTTTTATTTTTTTACTGGATCTTCTTTCTTTCATTTATTTTATTTTTTTCTTTTCTTCTTATTTTGTTTGCTGATTATTATGGTGGTGATTTCATACTATTCTTTTGATTGTTTGTAGGTTATATGCATGGTTGACGTTCTTTATTCTTATATCATAAAGAATATGATCCTAAAATTCAAGGTTCTCTTAGCATTATAATAGCTGAGAAACATGAATTTAAGAAAAAAATGGCTGAAGAATAAACCGCATCCAAGCAACATAAGGAGTATGTCACTTCCACCACTTATGATTCACCTACGAGTACCTATACACTCGTTGCTATGGGACCATTTGAGATTAAGCATTCCCTCATCCAAATGGTTTTGTCTTTTAATGTGCTAGAGTTTGAAAATCGTTTCGAGCATATTGATGCATTTTTAAAGATATTTCTACTATCTTTTTAAATAATGTCTCTACTGATGCTCTTTCTTTGTGCCTTTTTCCTTTCTCTTTGAAAGATAACGTCAAAGCTTAGCTGGATACTAAGATAAAAGTCACCATTTGTGATCAAATGCAAAAGGAATTCTTTGAAAAATTTTTCTCTATTTGTAAACTAACTACGTTAAGACGTCTATAACAACTTTTTTACAAAATAAAAATGAACTACATGAAAGTCGGGAAAGGTTTAAACAGCTTTTGCGAAGTTGTCCACAGCATGAGGTCCCTATGTGGTAACTCGTCCAGAGTTTTCATTTTGGCTTAGATGAGCACAATAGGCAGATGGTTGATGCTTCTTGTGGTAGCAGTTTCTTGTGTACGAAAGAAGCATAGGAATTATTTGATCATTTGATTGAAAATTCACGTTTGCATGCTACTTCCTCACATTTTGACTTGTCTAGGCAATTAGGAAATAAAGGGCAGATTTATGAAATTTCACATTCAATTGACCTTTCTAGTAAAGTTGATGCTTTAGCTAGGAAATTTGATCAATTATTGTGCATGAGCAAAGTGCCTAATAGCCTTCTTATGCAAGATTTGTGTTCAATTTGTACTAGCCCCATGCATGCTTCTATCAATTGTTCTTGTGTTGGTAAGTCTAACTGCGTGACTAAACAAGTGAATGTTGCCCAAGGGTTTCCTTCAACCAATAACCCTTATTCTAATTCTTATAATTATGGTTGGAGGAATAACTCTAATTGATGGAGGCCCATCTCCTATCATGATCCAAGGCCATCAAGGAAGCCCAAAAAGTCCAAGTCTCATGTCCAAAGTGCAAGAAATCAGCCTAGGAGAGTAAGGGAATTTTTTTGTCAAAACTGGAATTTCAGGCGTGCACAAACCCAGTTTTGTGCACATTATTTCCTAACCTTCCCGAGGCTAAAATGGGGTTGCAGGAAGCCTAAGTTTAAGTTCAAGATGTGCTCTTTCTATCAAGACCTCTTGCAAGTCATTTGGAGATCATTTGATACCTCAAAACCTCAAGCAAAATCAACTACTACATCCTGGCGCTGAACTGGACGTGGCTGAAACAAGAGGCTGTTTGGTGGCCCATTTCTCCTCTACTTGGTTTGAAACTTTTATGGTTTGAAAGTACTTTAAAAATATTATCAAGTGCCATGAAAAACCTCAGCCAAATTACACACATGAGGAGCTATTAACCACCAAAACAAGGCACAAAACACCCTAAAATCCAGTCCGTGGCCAGCCGGGTACAAGGAGAGAAGAGTGAGGTGTTTTTGCTCTAATCCATGCTTAGCCACTTGCAAGAGTCATCATGAAGAGTACTAAGCTGCCAAGGAAGCTTCCATTAGCCCCTAAGCCGACACATCATCCTCAAGATTAGCATTGAAGAGGTGGCAAGTGGAGGATGCATCTATCCTTTTATGCTTTGATTTGATCTTTGTATTTTTGCCTAGTTTAGCTTGTAGTGCAACCTAAGGCCTATGTTTGTACTTGAAGCTTTGTATTAAAACCCCCCAAGGCCCTTTGGCCGGCCACATTATGCTTGAACATTGAATGAAGTTGAGCCTTGCTCCTTTGAACTCTCAAACTCTCTTCTAGCTTATCTCTTCCTTTGGCCGGGTTGAGTGGTGATCTAGCAAGAGTCTTAACTTCTTTCTTGGTGGTGTTTCTGTATCCAAGAGGTGGTTAAGGGCCCTAACATCAGTCCTTGGTGGTGTTTCTGTATCCAAGGTGGGTGTTAGTTCCGGTTATCTATCCATATCTAAGGTGAGTTTGTGAATTCAAAGTTGCCTTGATTTCTTTGCACTCATCTTCCATCTCTTCCCATCCTCTTGGTTTCCCCTTGAGGATACATCATACTTGGTATCAGAGCTAAGGCTTCCCTAGGCCTAAGCTTGCTGCCCAACACCCTTCCAAACACCCAAACACATTTCCCCCACAAAACACCAAAAACCGTGCTCCACGGTTTCCATTGCCTAGAAGATCGGCACGGTCCCCCTGTGCTAAGGAGCACGACCGTGCCACTCTCCTTTCCCAGCCACATTTCATCTTCCCCTACATCCAGAACCTAAGCACGGTCACCCCATGCCATGTCGCACGACCGTGCCACCCCTTTCCTAGCCACATCCCAACTTCACTCACGTCTAGACCCTGAGCACGGTCACCTCGTGTCTAAGAGCACGCTCGTGCCACATTCAGCCCGGGAAGTACCACCTTGTTTCAACGTGAGTACTACTAGTATGACCATGGAAGAGAAGTTTGAGGCCCTCATGAGGAATTATGAGGCCTTGAAGCTGCAAAATGAAGAGATCAAAGGTCAAAATGAGTATTTGAGGCGACAACTCGGAGATTCTTTGAAGCAAAAATGCAAGGAGATTAGGAGTTCCCGATCTTCTAACTCCTCTGACTCCGAGCCAGAAGCAAGAGAAGCCCCACACTTGAGCTCATCAAGTGAAGAAGAGGCTTATGGAAGAATGAGAAGAGGAAGGAAAACAACCTCATACCATGGAGACATCCGAGTGGAAATTCCAGAGTTTGAAGGGAAGCTAGACCCCAATGAGTTCTTAGAATGGTTGCAAACCGTTGAGAGGATGTTTGATTACAAGGAGATTTCGGAGGGAAATAAGGTAAAACTTGTTGCCCTTAGACTTCGTAAATATGCTTCTGTTTGGCGGTCCAACCTTTGTGCTAAGAGGGCTAGGCAAGGGAAGGGAAAGATTCGAACATGGGAGAAAATGAAAGCCAAACTTAAAGCCCATTTCTTACCCCCGTCTTACCTACAAGATAATTACTCCCAACTTCACAACCTTACCCAAGGTAACATGAGTGTTGAGGAGTATATTAGGGAATTTGAGAAATTGTTGATCAAGTGTGATTTGAGGGAGCCCGAAGAACAGACCATAGTGGGATATTTGGGAGGGTTAGATCCTAGATATGCTCATGTGGTAGATTTGCAACAATACACTACTTTTGATGAGGTGTGTGTCTTAGCCCACAAAGTAGAACAACAAAGAAAATCCAAGCTCTACAAAAGAGAACCTCCCAAACCCTATCCCAAGAGCCAACCTTTCAACAAGGGGAGCTCTTACCCACCTCCTAAACCTACGGTTTCTACACCCTCACCTCCATAAAAGAACCAAGCTCCACAAAAAAGTCCTCCATCCCAAAACCGTCCCAATCCTAAGCCAAATGACCAAAGAAGATGTTTCAAGTGTCAAGGTCTTGGGCACATTGCTTCGGAGTGTCCAAATAGGAGGGTTATCACCTTGGCCGAATGGGATGAGAAAAGGGAAGAAGAGGGAGTAGAGGAGGAAGAAAGAGAAGGTGTGTACTGCATGGAGGAACAAGAGGAAGTGATTGAAGAGGCGGATGAAGGAGAACTACTTGTATTGAGGAGACCCTTGAGTACTAAGAGAGGAGAACTTAAAGAACAAAGAGAGAACATCTTTCATACAAGATGTACCATTCGAGACAAAGTGTGTTCCCTCATCATTGATGGTGGGAGTTGTGCAAATGTAGCATCATTGACTATGGTGGAGAAGCTTGGTCTTCAAGCTTCGGCTCATCCTCACCCCTACAACATTCAATGGCTAAATCAAGGTAAGGGGTTGCAAGTTAATTCAAGATGCTTGATTTCACTTTCAATTGGCAAGCATTACCATGATGAATTGTGGTGTGATATCATCCCCATGGATGCATGTCACCTCTTGTTGGGAAGACCGTGGTTATTTGATCGGAAAGTTATGCATGATGGCTATTTGAACACCTACACCTTCCATAAGGATGGGAGGAAGATCACCCTTGCCCCATTAAGCCCTTCCCAACTCCACAAAAACAAGCCCCAACCAAGCCATGACCATTCGGACATGCTCCTAGCCGTGAGTGAGCCTCTCCTTAAGGCTTCTCACCATGAATTCAAGGCTTTTAAGGAGTGGATCCTAGCCACCCTTGAGGAGTACGAAACCCCCACACCGTCACATCCCCTAGCCCTTTCCCTCCTTGAACACTTTAGCCATGTCTTTCCCGAAGAAATACCTCCCGGCCTACCTCCACAAAGAACTATCCAACACCACATTAATCTCATACCCGGTTCCATCCTCCCAAACAAACCGGCTTACCGAGCAAACCCCAAGGAAACCATGGAAATCCAAAGGCAAGTTGATGAGCTTATGGATAAGGGGTTGATTAGAGAGAGCTTGAGCCCTTGTGCGGTTCCGGCCCTCCTTGTTCCAAAGAAAGACGGGAGTATGCGCATGTGTGTTGATAGTCGGGCAATCAACAAAATAACCATCAAGTATAGATATCCAATTCCCCGCCTTGAAGACATGCTTGATGAGTTATATGGTTCTAGAGTGTTCTCTAAAGTGGACTTGAGAAGTGGTTACTATCAAATCCGCATTAGAGAAGGAGATGAGTGGAAGACGGCCTTCAAGACCAAAGGAGGCTTGTATGAGTGGCTAGTCATGCCATTCGGTTTGTCAAATGCTCCAAGTACCTTCATGCGGCTCATGAACCAAGTGTTCCGGCCCTTCATTGGCAAGTTTGTTGTGGTGTATTTTGATGACATCCTCACCTATAGCAAGAGTGAAGAAGAGCACCTTCAAGATCTCACTCAAGTCATGAAGGTTCTAGAGAAGGAAAAAATCTATGGTAACCTCAAGAAGTGTACATTTTTCACTCATGAGGTAACCTTCCTTGGTTACATTATCACAAGTGAAGGCATCAAGGTTGATGAGAGTAAAGTGGAAGCGATTCGGTCTTGGCCAATCCCAAAGAGCATCCATGATGTGCGAAGTTTCCATGGGCTTTCCTCATTCTATAGGCGGTTCATTAGGAACTTTAGCACAATTATGGCCCCTATGACCGAAGTTATCAAAGGCACAACATTCAAGTGGACTCCCAAGGCTCAAGAGGCCTTTGAAACCATCAAGTCCAAGCTCACCCAAGCACCGGTTCTTGCTTTGCCTTGCTTTGATAAAGTGTTTGAGGTAGAGTACGATGCATCCGGAGTTGGCATTGGAGGAGTTCTCACTCAAGAGGGGCGGCCCTTAGCCTTCTTTAGTGAGAAGCTTTGTGACTCAAGGAGGAAATACTCAACCTATGATAAAGAGTTTTATGCCATAGTGCGGTGCCTTGAGCATTGGAATCATTACTTGGTGGCTAGTGAGTTTATCTTGCACTCGGATCATGAAGCCTTGAAATACATTCAAGGGCAATATAAGCTTAACTCACGGCATGCCAAGTGGGTGGAGTTCCTTCAATCTTTCAACTTCACCATCAAGCACAAGTCCGGAAAGTTCAATCAAGGAGCCGATGGCTTGTCAAGGGGGCACCTACTTCTATTCCAACTTGATGCTTGCATTCTTAGCTTTGAGCACTTGAAGTCCCTCTATGAGAATGATGAAGATTTGGGAGAGCTCTACAAGGAGTGCCTTCGGCATCCCAAAGGTGACTTTCTTGTCCAAGATGGCTTTTTGTTCAAAGGCTCAAGGTTGTGTGTGCCTAAGTGTGGCACAAGAGAGCTACTCATACGTGAGGTTCATGATGGATCTCTAGCCGGTCACTTTGGAGAAAACAAGACCCTTATGATGCTAAGGGAACATTACTATTGGCCAAGTATGAGTAAAGATGTACAAGATGTGTTGAAGAGGTGTGCAACTTGCCAAGTTGCCAAAAGCCATCTCCTACCCCATGGCCTATACACGCCCTTACCCATTCCCAATCATCCTTGGGAAGATGTAAGCATAGATTTTGTTCTTGGCCTTCCAAGGACACAAAGGGGTAAGGATTCAATTTTCGTGGTTGTTGGTCGTTTCTCTAAGATGGCCCATTTCATACCTTGCACCAAGACCAACGATGCCACCCACATTGCCGAATTATACTTCAAGGAAGTGATGAGGCTACATGGCATTCCTAGATCCATTGTTTCGGATAGGGACACAAAGTTCCTTAGCCATTTTTGGGTGACACTATGGAAGAAGATGGGAACCAAGCTCAAGTATAGCACTTCATGCCACCCTCAAACGGATGGGCAAACCGAAGTCACCAACCGGACTTTGGGAACTCTCCTAAGAGTGCTAGTGAAGTCCGACATCAAAGCTTGGGACTTAGCCTTGCCACAAGCTGAGTTCACCTTCAACAAGTCACCTAGCAAGGCCACAGGTTTATCTCCATTCAAGGTAGTTTATGGGTTGGATCCTTTGAGTCGCCTTGATCTTGTTCCAAGAGAAATGAATGAGAAGCCTCACGTGGAGGCTAGCAAACCAGTTGAAGAGATTCAAAAACTACATGAAACCATGAGGGCCAAGATTGAGAAGACAAATGCATCCTACAAGGACCATGCCAACAAGCATAGAAAGAAGATGGTGTTCCACCCCGGCGATTTGGTATGGGTTCATTTGAGGAAGGAACGGTTTCCTTCTAAGAGGAAGAGCAAATTGATGCCGAGAGCCGATGGCCCCTTTGAAGTGTTAGAGCGCATCAATGACAATGCTTACAAGATAAATTTGCCCAGTGAGTATGGAGTTTCGGCCACTTTCAATGTAGCCGACTTAGCCTTTATGAGGAGGATGATCATCTTATCAATTTGAGGGCAAATTCTCTTCAACAAGGGGAGGATGAGGGAGGCCCATCTCCTATCATGATCCAAGGCCATCAAGGAAGCCCAAAAAGTCCAGGTCTCATGTCCAAAGTGCAAGAAATCAGCCTAGGAGAGCAAGGGAATTTTTTTGTCAAAACTAGAATTTCAGGCGTGCACAAACCCGATTTTTTGCACGTTATTTCCTAACCTTCCCAAGGCTAAAATGGGGTTGCCGGAAGCCTAATTTTAAGTTCAAGATGTGCTCTTTCCATCAGGACCTCTTGCAAGTCATTTGGAGATCATTTGATACCTCAAAACCTCAAGCAAAGTCAACTGCTACATCCTGGCGCTGAACTGGACGTGGCTGAAACAAGAGGCTGTTTGGTGGCCCATTTCTCCTCTACTTGGTTTGAAACTTTTATGGTTTGAAAGTACTTTAAAAATATTATCAAGTGGCCATGAAAAACCTCAGCCAAATTACACACATGAGGAGCTATTAACCACCAAAACAAGGCACAAAGCACCCTAAAATCTAGTCCATGGCCAGCCGGGTACAAGGAGAGAAGAGTGAGGTGTTTTTGCTCTAATCCATGGTTAGCCACTTGCAAGAGTCATCATGAAGAGTACTAAGCTGCCAAGGAAGCTTCCATTAGCCCCTAAGCCGACACATCATCCTCAAGATCAGCATTGAAGAGGTGGCAAGTGGAGGATGCATCTATCCTTTTATGCTTTGATTTGATCTTTGTATTTTTGCCTAGTTTAGCTTGTAGTGCAACCTAAGGCCTATGTTTGTACTTGAAGCTTTGTATTAAAACCCCCTAAGGCCCTTTAGCCGGCCACATTATGCTTGAACATTGAATGAAGTTGAGCCTTGCTCCTTTGAACTCTCAAACTCTCTTCTAGCTTATCTCTTCCTTTGGCCGGGTTGAGTGGTGATCTAGCAAGAGTCTTAACTTCTTTCTTGGTGGTGTTTCTGTATCCAAGAGGTGGTTAAGGGCCCTAACATCAGTCCTTGGTGGTGTTTCTGTATCCAAGGTGGGTGTTAGTTCCGGTTATCTATCCATATCTAAGGTGAGTTTGTGAATTCAAAGTTGCCTTGATTTCTTTGCACTTATCTTTCATCTCTTCCCACCCTCTTGGTTTCCCCTTAAGGATACATCACTAATTTTTCATAGAGGTCTTAAAATGTTGAAAATCCTCAAGCCTAGTCTAGCATACCTACCCCTCCTAGTTTCCAAAACTAGAGATATGCTCCTTCTACTTCTCATCAAGCTCCATATGGGAGTTCTGACATAGTTAAGGTAATTTCTGCTCTTCGTACCTTGACTTTTATCGTGCAAAATGTTGACTCTATGTTCAAGGAAATTGAGTCTTAAATGCATATTATCGACTCTTACTAACCATCTCTAACTAAGTTAGAAACCTAACTAGGCAACTAGGCATAGTTGTACGTAAAAGAGAAGATGAAAAACGTCCAAGTCATCCTATACAAAACCCTAAAGGCTAACAATTGTGACCAATTCAAAGCTAGAATGTTTCTTAGGAGTGGTAAAAAAAATAGATAATAAAATAAGCGATAAGAAACATGATAAAGAGGAAGAACTTAAGGCCATTGTGAGTGATCATGAACCGAAAAGAAAAACGATGCATCCCCTTCCCCTATTGTGTCTGACCCCATTATCAGATATAAGCCAAGGGTTCCTTACCCTCAAGCTTTGGATGTACCATTCCCTTCTACGAAAGATAAGCAAAGAGATGAACTTCTAGAGGCTTCTCAGCAAGTTAAGATCAATCTTCCCCTTTTGGAAGCAATTAGATAGATCCCTACTTATGCCAAGTCCTTTGAAGACATGTGCACTTTTGAAAGAAAATCTAAAGGTGACAAGTCTAAAAAGGTTCTTTTAAGTGAACAAGTGAGTCCTATTTTAAAATTTAGCCCTGTACCTAAGTTTAAAGATCCTGGTATTCCCGCTATTTCATGTTATATTCGTAATCACAAAATTAAAAGGGTACTTTGGATTTGAGTTCTAGTGTTAATTTTTTACCATATTCTGTTTGCTCAGAGTTGGGATTGGGTGAACTGGAGTCTTCCTACTATACCCTTCATCTTGCTTATAGGTTAATTAGGACTCCTCTAGGGTGAATAGATGATGTCTTGGTTTAAATTGATAAAGTATTTATTTCCTATCGATTTTGTTGTGTTAGACATGGACCCTAGTTATACTTCTAAGAAGATCCCTCTTATTTTAGGATTTTCCTTCCTAGCTACAGCTAATGCCACTATTAACTGTACACTAGGAGTGATGGATGTCTCAATCATGAACATGAGGGTTATACTTAACATTTTTAAAGCTTCTTCTCAACCTATCTTTGAAGATGAATCTCAGTGCTTCTTTGTTGATGTGATTGATGAAGTAATTGAATAGGCTTCACCTGCTATTTTAAGCAATGATCCCTTAAGAACATGTCTTTCACAAGTAGAGTTAAGCTCATTTGACTTTGGAAGTATAATAGATAAGATGGATTTTGCTCTTAACTTCAGTCCTCATCTTGAGTCTTCCTCTTACATGTTCATCTATGAGACCCTCCCACCTTTGGCAAGCTCTCCTATGCCACCTTTTGCCGTGTCCCCACCTAAAGTTGAGTTGTAACGTCACCCTAATTCACTCAAGTATGTGTTTTTAGGCTCTAAAGAGACCCTAACTATAACACCTTAAATGGACATAAATCCATTGTTTGCGTTCTCTTCATTAATTTCACCAATTAGAAGTAATAATCCAATGACCGAGACGTTACCACTATCCAAAAAAGACAAGGCTTCGCTTATAAATAATAGATGTAACAACGTTAAACATCATTTACCACCATAAGGCATTCACACAATCACAAACCATCAAAACCATATATAAACTATTCCAACTATCTCAAGATTTACACCAAAATATTGTAATTATTTGTAAAGTATATAGTTCTAACATCAAAATATTTCATGATACAGTCCTAAAGCGATCTCAACACTAATACAGCATTGTTCCTTTCAGACTTTCTTGTTCACTTATCTCCTTCAGTCGGCCTGTTAACCTGAGGGCTGTTCACAGAGCATTTGCTTAAAACAAAATATGAAAACATTTCAAACTGTGAGCCGAAGCTAAGTACATGTATTCCTGTACTGTTAAATGCTCATTAAAAAGCTAGTTGGGCCCGTATTGCAATTCATTTTGATTTAAAATATGGAAAGAGATGAATGTAAAACTGTATTGTCAATTATTATCTTATAGTGAACCTCTGCTAACTATTACGATCTGTAGATAGGTGTACACTTGCCACACTGATTGGGAACCTGGCTTAAAGCCGCGCAGATAATTGATGGGTAATGCCCTATAACTAATACCTGATGGGATCACTAACTATGTGAAAAATCACTAATTAAACAGATTCATTGATGTACTTACCAAAACATTATAATTTTGATAAATACGTGCTGATTTCTAAAGATACAGACAATGAACATACCATAAACCTTTAATGAAATCTCATTGAGTATGATTATGCACAAAAAGGGGAGGAAATGATAGATTAGGCCCTGATTCTGTTCAAAAACATCATTATAGGAACATATAGTTAGCAAATATATTTATTTTCATAGTTGATAGTTTTAGTTAAAAGAGAAATAAAGGCTTAAAAGGGGCTAAAATAAATGACTCGTCACTTAACCTCCCGACCTCAGCTTGAGACTAATTCCCCAATATAAAAAGCTTAAGAAGTCCTGCAAACCTTCATTTGCAAAGCAAAACATCATTCCCACAATAGGGTTCCCAAAATTGGGCTAGAACATAAGGGTGCCAGTTTCAGTTTGTCCTACGCAGTCCTAATAAAACAACCATAACATTTTCGATAGAACTCATATTAAAGTGATTCAAAGGGAATTTGAAATATAACTCATCGATCTATCAACCCACCAAAAATTACAATTTCTTGATGGTCCAAACATTACCAGTTTAATTGCAAAGTGTCCCCTATTTTCATCCTGTTCATAGCACACTGTTTTTGTTTTCCCCCTTCTTTTCACATCATTCCCCATCTAAAATCACTTCTTAAAATCATATCATAAATCCTTGGTCCTTCTCATCACCATATAAAGCCATATTACTTGATTTCACTTCATAATCATCCACATCAAATTTTCAATTCTTCTCTTTCTCAAACTCACTCAAAACACATCCATGATCTTATTTATTTGTATAAATGAACAAAATGACCCTTTATAATCAATTGGAGAATTTTCCAATCCACCCCTTTTTCAAGAATTACACCAAGTTATTTTCAAGTTGAAAAACACATCAAAGATTCATTTCTTAAGCAAATATACACAAATAACATGCTTGATATTAAAAGAAAGCTGAACCTTGCATAATCGTTAAAACCCTAGCTTTTGGCCATCTCAGACTTACCTCTAACTCATTAAAAATCTCACCAACAACACCATCATAATCATCAATAGGGTCAAAGACTACCAAACCAAATACAAACAATCCATATCCATTATTTTAACCAAAGCTTGCATGATCATGGATAACCCTAAACCCTAGCATTCCCCAAAGTTAATGAACATTTACAAAAATCAAAATAACTCTTGTTTCCATCCAAAGAACATGATCAAAACTCTAATTAACATAAGCAAAATCAAAATGAAAAAGATCCAAAGAGACAAATTTAAGGTTACTCACTTTGAGCTTGAAAAAGAGAGAGATGGAGGTGATGCTTGGTGGTTCTGAGGATTGAGGATGGCGGCTAGTAGTATTAGGGGGTCGGGTGGTCAAAGGCAGCCCCAGGCTGGCTGGAACAGTAGCAGAACAGTAGCAGAGCGGCATCGGCTAGGTGGAGAGAGAAAGGAGAGAGAGATGTGTGTGTTATTATGTTTACTTGGCTAGAATGACTCAAAAAGGTTACTTGGCTGAATTTGTCCCTCCCAAAAGTAACTTTTGCTAATTACAATTATGCACAAATCATGGTAATTAGCCAGGTTTAACTAAGCCAAATTATTGGGCTTCAAATTGGGCCAAAATGAATTGAGCTCGGTAATAAAACGCTCCGTGCTGATAATATTTTTATACAACTCGGATTTAATTTTTTTCTGTTGTTACGAAAAAACAAATTAAATCACTTAGATTATAATTATTAGAGCCTACTATCAAATCTCCCAAATTTTTGTTAATAAATAAATAATTAAGTAAACCCAAATTGCAAAATGAAGGCCCGAATAAAAATTTTTTTTCCTCCAAGATGATTAAATGTGGTAAATGAATATGAGAAAATCATTAACATGAGGTAATTAATTAGATAAACATGATTTAGGATTGGGTTATTACAACTTTCCCCTCTTAAAGAGTTTCGTCCTCGAAACTTATGAGTTTTACCGTATCATACAAGATTACCTCAAATAAATATGGGTACTTGGGAAGTATGGTTTGTCCAAAGCACCTTGACTAGAGGTATCAGCTTGTTGCACAGCTGCTTAATCCTACAATCTAGTATTTGGACTAGATGCTCTTCATATACTAAATCCCCAGTGATTTCAATAGGTTCAGATACGATGGTGTGATCCAGGTCTAAAATATATTTTCTGAGCGGAGAGATGTGAAACACGTTATGCACGCATTCAAAATCTATCTGGCAGACCAGATGGTAAGTTACGGGATTCAACTTTTCAATGATTTCATAGGGCCCAATATATCTTGGGCTCAATTTGCCTTACATTCCGAACCTCTTGATACCCTTGGTTAGCGAAACCTTCAAAAACTCAAGAGGCTTTCTTCTTTTGTCAGCATAAATCTTTTGCTGGCACTGGGCAGCCTTAATATGCTCTCAAATTCTTTTTGTTATTTCAATGGTTTTCTGAATCATTTTAGGGCCTATGATCAATGCCTTGTCCAAGTCACTCCAGCATACTAGGGTTCTACACTTTCTTCTGTATAAAGCCTCAAACGAGGCCATTTTGATGGTGGACTAGTAGCTAAAGAAAACTCCGCCAATGGTAAATCATCTTCCCACTTCCCTTCGAACTCCATTACCTAAGCTCTTAGCATGTCCTCTAGAATTTGATTCATTCTTTTAGTTTACCCATCTGTCTCAGGGTGATAAGTGCTACTAAAGTTCAATTTGGTCCCAAAGGCTTTTTGAAGTGCTTGTCAAAACTGGGTTTGGAATCTTTGATCCCTATCTAATGCTATGTCTAAGAGGATCCCTGTAGTCGGACTATCTCCTTAACATACAACTGAGCTAGCTTTTCAACTCCCCAAGTATCCCTGATTGGTAGAAAATGGGCCGACTAGGTAAGTCAATCGACTATAACCAAGATAGCATTCCTCTTTAAAGCAGAAAGTGGTA
Organism: Carnegiea gigantea; assembly: GCA_029747015.1. Taxonomy (NCBI): domain Eukaryota; kingdom Viridiplantae; phylum Streptophyta; class Magnoliopsida; order Caryophyllales; family Cactaceae; genus Carnegiea; species Carnegiea gigantea. The sequence continues at coordinate 98,908 of JAKOGI010002239.1, forward strand.
AACCCATAACGAAGTCCATTTAGACCGAATCCTATTTCCAAGTGGGAATTTCTAGAGGTCTCAGTTCACCCATGAGACGCTGATGCTCTGCTTTAACCTTCTGATAGGTTAGACACTTGTCTACGTATTCTGCAATCTCTTTCTTTATAGCATTCCACCAGAAGTATTGTCTGAGGTCTCTGTACATCTGGGTGCCTCTTAGATGCACCGAGCAGTAAGTAGTGTGAGCCTCCTCTAGGATCTGTTTTCTCCATTCCTTATTCTTGGGTACACATAGGCGATTCTGGAATCGTAGAGTCCCATCCTCATTTACCACAAACCCAGGAGGATTCCCTTTCTTTAAATTTTGCTTTATTCTTTGGAGCTCAAGATCACTTTCCTGGTTCATCCGAATTTCCTCCACTATGGAAGGTTGTAAGGTAAGTGCTGATAATTAAACATTTGCTTGTCCATGGGACACTAGTTGAATTCCCAAGTCTTCAAGCTCTCTTAAGAGACTCAATTAAGTAATCACGATGCTATTTGAGCTATGTTGTGCTTTCCTACTCAGGGCATCCGCTACAACATTTGCTTTTCCTAGGCGATATTGAATCTGCAAATCATAGTCTTTAAGCAACTCAAGCCCATGTCGTCGTCTCAAATTGAGCTCCTTCTAGGTGAAGATATATTTCAGACTTTGATGGTCAGTATAGATCTTACATAGCACCTCATATAAATAATGTCTCCAAATTTTCAGTGCGAAGACCACAGTTGCTAACTCCAGGCCATGGGTAGGATATTTTGTCTCATAAGGCTTGAGCTTTTGAGAGGCATAAGCTACTAATTTGTCTTTCTGCATCAGTACACACCCCAAACTATTCTTCAAAGCATCACTATAAATTGTATCCTCCTTACATCCTACTGGTGGTGTTAGGATTGGGGCGGCAGTTAATCGCTGCCTTAACTCTTGAAAAGCTCTCTCATACTTCTCTGTCCACTCAAATTTTTTCGCTTGCTTCAACAGGTTGGGCAGGGGAGAAGCTATTTTTGAAAAGTCCTTAACAAACCTTCGATAATAGGCTACTAAACACAGAAAGGTTCTAATCTCAGTGACATTGGTAGGTCTTGACCATTCTGTGATTGCCTTCACCTTTTAGGGGTCAACTTTAACTCCTTCTTTTGTAACTACATGTCCTAAGAATACCACTTTTTCCAACCAAAATTCACACTTCTTTAATTTGCCATAAAGCTGATGCTCCCTTAGGGTTTGTAACACCATCCTCAAATGATCAGCATGTTCCTCCTTGTCCTTAGGATAGATAAGGATGTCATCTGTGAATACCACCACAAACTTATCTAAATAGGGTCTAAAGACCCTGTTCATAAGATCCATGAAGGCTGTGGGGGCATTGGTGAGGCCAAACAGCATCATTGTAAATTCATATTGACTATACATGGTCCTAAATGCAGTATTGGGGATGTCTTCAGGTTTAATCCTTAGTTGATGGTACCCTAACGTCAAATCAATCTTAGAGAAGATTCATGCTCCTTGCAGTTGATCAAACAAGCTATCTATTCACGAAAAAGGGTATTTATTTTTGATTATGATCTCGTTTAGCTCTCTGTAGTTAATACAAAGCCTTAAAGTTCTATCCTTTTTCTTTACTAAGAACACTGGGACACCCTATGCTGGCACACTTGGTCTGATAAATCCCTTCTGTAACAGCTCATCTAATTGAATCTTTAGTTCTTTGAGTTCAGCTGGGGCTATACGATATAGGGCTTTGGAAATAGGTTAGGCACCAGGAATTAATTCAATTTCAAAATCAATTTCCCTCTGCGGGGCTAATCCTAGTAACTCCTTAGGAAAAACATCTTCAAATTCACAAACTACAGGAATATTTTCTGCTTTTTCTTCTTTTGTTAGGGTGTTAATGGCATAACACCAATATCCAATACACCCTTGATATAATAGTTTACTTGCTTTCATAGCAGAAACCAAGGGATAAGATTTTTCCTCTCTCTACCTATAGAAACGTACTTCTGTCTCTTTTTCATCCTTCAAAATAACCTTAAGATCTTCATAATCAATCTTGGCCCCATAAGTGTGCAACTAATTTATTCCTAAAATGATATCAAAATCAGGTAGATCAAATTGAATCAAATCCACAGGGAAGGTGGTTCCACTAATAGTGATGGGAATAAGCTTATAGGAGATGGTGCACTCAACTACAGAATCATGGGATAACTTAATCCTATAATTGGTTTTTGTCCTCCTATTCTCAATGTTCAATTGCATGGTAGATCCAGTGGACATAAATGAATGAGTAGCACCCGAATTAAATAATACACAAAATAGCTTTGAATTTAAAAAGAGAGTTCCAGTAACTACCGTACTAAAGGTAGTAACTTCCTTCTTGCTTATTACATATACTTGTCCTACTACTGCAGGTCATGGAGGTAGGGGCCCTTAGCAAGGTGGGACCAAGGGTTTTACTGCACCCTTGTCTACAGCCTTTAACCTTCGGGGGCATGCAGCGATAAGGTGTTCAGGACTCAGGGGTGGTGTGATTAGTTATTCCACACCACAGGGCTCCATCGAGCCTGCAGGGTGGCTCTTGGGAGGGGCGAGAGAAGGTTTTTTCTTGTTCACACTCTCACTTGGAGTTCCTCGCTCAATTCCTTTTCTCTTTTGGTTGATCGGGTTCAAGGCCCTCAACTATGCTTTAACTCGCTCCATTCCAGCGGCTCACTCATGTAACTCTTGGTAAGTGAAGATTGGTTCCCCAGTTAACTGATTTTAATGTAGAAGGCCAAAGCCTCCTCAAACCTCCTCATCTTTAACCTTAGCTCTCTTTCTTCCACTTCGAGATGAGTTGCTTTTCTCCTGACCCAACTTCTTTGTAGATTTTATAACATCCTTCCTATCTCGAATAGCCTTCCTTAACTCAGCATTACAGTCATTCATCTAGTTTAAGTAGTGCTCTAAAATGTAAGTCGAGCGGGGGTAGATGGCATTGTAACTGTGGGGAAACAAAGTTGATACTCGACCTAGGACTCAATATGAAAAGGATTATTTATCCATCTCTTTAAAGGGATGTAATCTAATGGTGGGATAGTTTGCCTATGACCAAACTGCATCATCAGCAGCCCTGTGAAATAGTAGGAACCTATTAATAAGCTAATAAGATCGACATAAGCAATATTTCCCCCATTTGTCACAAATCGGCATATGCTCCACCAATGAATCACCTACGGAAAAGGGGCTCTTCTCCAAAAAGCTAACCCGATTCACCAAGGATTAATCTTTAAATGGCCTTTTCCTTTAGCAGAAATGTGAAGCCAAGCACATGCTTACATTCTTAGGATCTTCTATCAGCCGAAGATGCTTTAGCAGCCAAATCTGCAAACCAACAAAAATAATTAAAAAAAAAGGTAAAAGGTCAGGTGCAAGCCCAAACAAAAGCCCGACTAAGTTTCAAAGCCCAGTACAAGGCAAATAAAAAAAGATAGAAAAAGAAGGAAAAAAAGGGGGAACGAGAGCCCAACATAGGATCGAAAGAAGCAATTAGTGTTCTAAGGCCAATTGGCCTGAAAAACTAGGCCAGAAAAATCTTATGTAAAGCAAGAACGGAATTTCTAAGAAGAATTCATTAGGATGATGGTGAAGGTGATCCAACTTTCGTATTGTTTCAGTAACTACGAGTGGCATAAGATTTTGATCATTACGAATCCCCTCCACCATATTCAATAATATAGTTGGTTCCTCGTTTTCAGAAGCACCAATGAATATGGAAGCCCCTAGAAGTCATAGGTTAATAGATGTATGCCTATACACACCTTTACAGGCCTACCCATTCTCCTTTTGAAAATAAGAAATCAAGGACATAAAATTCACGTCCTCTCTAACGACTATAGAAGAGATGGCATCTTCGTTGATACCTAAGAGCGATGATATTGTAAGGACTTATTTTTTGTATATGATGACCAAATACGACGATAGTAAAGGGGGAAGCCTAGTATAGCACTAAGCTATACAATTCGAAGGCAACGCTCGTGTCCTCCAAACTAAGAGGCATGAAGCTTAAAGTCCCAAAAAAGTGAAAGCTGCTTGAAGGAACTCCATGAGATTTTAGCTTTTAAGGAGACTACTTAATCGAATATTTTTGAGCTCTTACTTATCTCTAGCATTAAGGCTGAATAGCCAGGAGGATAGGGTTTTTTGAAAAGACATGATTAGTTGTGAAAGGTTGTTTCTGCAACGAAGAAATTATAGACTACCCAATCTAAATTTATATAGCTACATGGAACAAGCAAAAATTAAGCAGAACTTGAATTCCTTGGCCAGAAGGAACCCTAGCTTGGTTCCTATTTCATCAAGTTGCCAACTTTAATTTGGAATAGGCTCCATATAGCCGACTGGGAATCTAAGTAGAATCTTAGTTTAGCCCACTCAGTTACATTTTTTTGGTATCTACCCACTGATTGCAACATTGGCCAATTATAATTCTGAATTTATTTAATAAAATCCAGAAATTCTTACTCAAGACCACAATGCTCTCAATAATCATTATTACGGTTTATCTTTTAATTTTAGGGAAGTGAGGGATATATTTGCATTTCTTAGAGTCGTTAACCTTTATTTTCATAGAGTTGTTTTAAAAGAAGCAATGCATCACATCATAGCATTACAAAAGAGCGTCATACAAAAGTCCATTAGGAACCCTTATTGATCATCTAGGAACCCACTACTACTTTCATCAAAAGGTAGTCAACATACCTTAAAGTGAAGCTAGAATCAACTAAGAAATGACTTGTTCCCATGACGGGGCAAGGATTGCCCCTTCGAGCCTAAGAATGATGTAGGGGGGTCATTATCCATTATTCTAGAGGAAGGATCAGTGTGCAAAATACGATGCACATACGGATCCCTGAAGGACGTGGTTGTGGTATAAGGAACATAGGGGATGTACACTTAGAGGGATTCAACTTTTAATGAGAACTCCGGAGGGAGTTCCTTATCTATGGCACAGAAGGATTTTGAAATATCCTAAGACCTGGCAAAAGAATGCCTTCTTAAGCAAGATCCTCAAGGCCTCTCTCACCTGGCGTTGTCCTCTGGCTCATATACAATAGGGAAAGCTTAGCCATATGTAAGAATCACCCCTGGAAATAGAAGAAATGACATATTACCTCATCCATCTGAGGGTGACGACATGTAAAGAGGATTGTAAATGTCTTCTTTATCGAATGCAACTGTCACACAACTAAGCCTTACCACTCGAATTGTGCTATAGGAAAATGGATTAGTATATGTTTTTTTTTTAAGAACAAAGTAAGCAATGCACTTGATAAGTGCTTATCGTATATATCATTTTAGGGTTATTTTGTTACATTTTTAGGAGAATCATGTGCATTAAGTTACCATTTATACCCCTATTCTCAATTTATGCTTCGGTGTGGTTGTTTGATGATATTTGCAGGAATTTGGACCATTTTCACGCAGCATTTGACCCTCATTTGGGTATAGTTTGAGACCTCCATAAATGTCCATGAGGTGTTATGCCCGTGGAGCAAGAGAAGAGCAGAATTTTGGTTCTAGCCAATACCACAGTCCAACCATGGTGCTTGCCACAGACTGTCGTGATCTGCATAACTGTGGCCTCTTTGTTTTTCCTTTGGCTGTGTGATTAAAAATCCTCATGTTCTTCTATATAAACCTATCCCTCAGCAGCAAGGAAGGAGAGCATAGCATAGATTAGTTCAATTCCTTCCTAAATTTTACTCTTTTTAGTTAGGATTTTTAGTTTGCTTCTTGTGTAAGTGAGAAATCTTGAGTGAAGAGTTCAGTTTTGTTGGCGGTTTGAAGACTTTGTTAAAGGCTGTCTTTATCAAACCTTTCCCTCTTAGATTTCGCTGATTCGATTGGTCAGTTGTTTAATCTTCAATCATGAGTGAGTAGTTTGTCATATCTAGGGATTTGTTAGTTAATGGAAGTATAGTTGGATCATGTTATAATCAATAGAATTGTGCTTTTGTTTCATGATTGGTTTGATTTTATTTTATCAGGTGAATATCATGTTGTGAGTGAATTTCGGCTAAATTTTGCTTACACACTTGAAATAGTTGAATGAAGAACTGAAAGGTGAAATTTGATTGCTAGACTGCTTGATAAAACCTAGTATAATGATAACTCGAAAGAGAGGTTTGCATGTTGGGAGGACTTGAGAGTAATCAAAAATATCAAACTTGGATTAAGACAAATTAGTAAAAAAAATAAACTTTTACTTGATTTAAGCAATTTGTTTAATTTCAAAAGAATAGACAAAATTCTGGATAGATTATAATTCCTCGAAGTTATCCAATTAGAGAAAAGTGCATATTAATCATATTATTCCGACACCTTTCTTAACTACATAAATCCCTAGGCATGTCTTTTTGATCGAATTTAGAATCAGTTGCTTAGAAGTTGTTAAATAAAATCCTCGATTAAGTTATTACTTAGCATTTTCTGATTACAAAGGACTCAATAGATTACTTTGGTCCCCGAGAATGATATTTTATCTATACTACAACACCCATGCGCTTACGATAGTGGTCAGCACTTATTCCTTCAAAGGTGGGAGCAAATGGAAGCTCGGGACACCCAGATTTTGGAACTAGCGTAGTGTGTACATATATCACACGCTCTCCTTCTTCCACCATATTAATGCTCAAGCTCGGTATTAGGGTATTGGCAAGCATTCCTGTAAAGAAAAATGAACATCATAAAAATGTTAATATAACAAAGGAGAAAATAGCATAATAGGTTACCAATCGGGCCATGATTCAATGTAGAAAAGTGGCATAGCCACATTGCTAATTGACAAAATCAACGAAAGGAAGTTCCACTTTCTTCTCATCCATATCCCAGGGAGACCAGGTCTTAGTATAAAACATGGACCAAGGAGGATCCATATGGATAAAAGAAGGCAATTTGTTGGCACTTGGAGAGGTCACCCGCTCACCCAAGTACTAAAGGAAGCTATATGAAACTTTCATAAGGATTCCACATTGGTGTAATGCTAGGCCGCCTACCCCTGAAGAATCGAGTTATGGTTTTCCTATAGGTGGAAATTCACTTGTAAAGCAGAAAGTTAAAAAAGTCGCAAAAGACCAAAAAATAATAATTTCTTATAAATAATGGACAACCAAGGTTATGATACGGTGTTCAAAGCATTTATCCTTTCACTACAAAAAAAGTGATATGTAGCAACAGAGGCTTAGCAACATAAAAATAAATCTGTTGGTAAAGCTTGGTATTTGCAACAAACGTAATTTTATGTTGGAATAGAGATGTTGGATCCAGGCGCTAAAAAGGAGTCCCAATATTTGCAACATAAACTAGTGGTTCTGATGGTGTTATTTCTATAATGCCGACATGTTTTTCTAATGAGATTTTCTGTTGGTAGTACTAGTTTAATACCAACACTGCAACATAAACATATGTTGGTATATTTATCACAATAAAATTTGCGTAAAGCTTACATTTCAGAGACATAGGCTTGTGTCATTAGGCGGGCAACGTTAAACAAATATTTTTTGATGTGTACTTCATTTTAGTATTTTGAATATGATCACCTACACTATTAATTAGATAATTAATTGCTTATGCATTAAAAAATCACTAAATACATATGGTCAGGAAAGAAAATACTGAATAATGTGGAGAATGCCCACCCATCAAATACAAAGAAAGGAAAATAGAGATTTAGTAGGGATAGAAAAAAATAAAGAAAAAACAAAAATCAAAACAAGCATCGAAGCAAGAAAGGAGTTTATTTCTCAAACCCTTTCTTAAACCCTTCGGCATTTCCCTCTCTAGTATCCACGATCAATCTGCTCACGGCATTCTCATCGGCTGCTCCTCTTCTCGTTTCTACCACCGGCCGGCTGTTTGAACAAAAAAATTGACTAGAGTCTTCTTTCATTGATATTCAAAGCCTCTATTATCGATTTCGGTAAGTTTTGCCTTTGTCTTCTTTCTTTTATAGGTTTTGATTGCTATTCAAAACCCCTGTAATCGATTCCATTATGTCCCATGTTTGAAGCATTCTGAGTCTGAATAAAGAAGCACTTGTTTAAAGTAGAGAACTTTGGTTGAAATTCTTATAATCGAGATCTTTGTGGTGGTTATTGGAATTTTGATGCTTAGTGTTGTTTCAAGTTGTTTTTTGAAGATAAAATTGCTGATGGCTTGTCTATTATGCTCTGTGGTGGCTATTGGAATCTTGATGCCCAAATTAAAGAGCTCATCTATGTTGCTCTGTTTATAGGTTTACTGGTAGTTGTTCTTTGCCTATGTATTATGCTCATCAGATTCTTCCCTTCCATCTTGCTATATTCATGATATGTTACTAACTTTAATTGGACAAGGTAATCAGAGTGGGTGTATTGCTTTTTGATTTCTATACATTATTATTGTTCATGATCTTTCACTCTTAATTGTCTTGTTAATTATCTTGGGTGTATTGCTATATTATTGTTTAGATATGTATTGCTTTGCTTTATTCATTTGGCAATTATCTTGTCAGATTCTTCCCTCACATCTTATTGTTCATGGATGTTTGAGTGTGGAACTAATTCTGAGCCTCCATTATTGAACACCAAACAACAAAAATCACTAATTCATTCCTAGGCCAAATCAGTAAACGATTTCTAAAACCCCACAATTTTTAAAAATTAAAACACAATTGATGAAAATTGAATAACAAGGATGAAGAATTGATTGGTGAATAATTAATTTTTTTAAAAAAATGAAATTCACCACTATCGGAGGACGTTATGGAGTGCCAATTTCAGAGCTGTTCTTGCTGCCTCTGCTTCTTCCTATACCACCACTATTTTTCTCTCCTCCATTTAATTTTCTCTTTTTTAATTTCCCCTCTATAAATGAGAAAATTGGTTTGTGAGGATAATTATATTGGGGTTTTGTCTTGAGGATCTAGGAAGTGGGTATGCTGATGTTCTCTCTCTTATACCGACATTCTCTGTTTTTTAGGCTGTGAATGAAAAGGAGAAGATTGAGTTTTGTTTGGAAGTGTAAGAAGAAGGCGAGGGTGTTTCTGGCAGGTTATGTTTCTGGCAGGTTCATTCTTTGCACCAAAGAACCTTTACATTCACTAATTCAAAGTCAGTTACACTCAGCTATGCACTGCACAGAGTTTCAAATTTGGCCATAGACCAAAACTTAGATTAGACATTCTTGCCTCCAAATTAGTATTTTTTTCACGTGGCATGGCTTTGGTTGATTGATTATAGTTTTGCTGTCCCCCTCCACCCCCAGTGCTTTCAATTCTGATATGCTTTCAATTCTGATGGTTCATAGTGATTGTGAGTTAATTAGCTATATGTTAGTGTTGTTGTAATGTTTGCTAGCTTATATCTTAAGAATGAATAATCATTTGAAAATTATGATATGAAGGAAGTTGCCATTGTGGATGTGTTTAAGGATAAGAGTTGGGTGAAGTTGAGGCGAATGGATAACGAATGTTTTCAATGCTGATGGTTCATAGTCGTTGTGAGTTAATTAGCTATATGTCAGTGTTGTATTTTAAGTAACTGCAAACTGCCCCAAAGTAGTGCTGGATTTTCCTTCAATTATAATTTAATATTTTTTACTATAATTGTTGTTGTAATGTTTGCTACCTTATATCTTAAGAATGAATAATTATTTAAAAATTATGATATGTAAGAAGTTGCCATTATGGATGTGTTTAAGGGTAAGAGTTGGGTGAAGTTGAGGCGAATGGATAACGAATATATGGAATATCTAAATGCGTTTCTTGATCATGCATTTTCGACTTCTGCTGTTGATGATAAGATTTCACGCCCATGTATAACATGTGTTAATCGATTCCACCATGAAAGGGAAGTTGTAAGAGTTCATCTTCTTATGAAAGGGATGGATGCTAATTACCATAAACATGTGTGGGTCTATCATGGGGAGCCAATTCTAAGTGATAATGATGGCGATGATGAGATGCTAGATGATCAATTTAATAATGAGAGTCATGGTTCAATCGAACATGATATGCATGATATGATAGGGGATGCTTTTGCATGTCATGAATCCATTAATGATTCCTCAGGCCCTAATGAAGAAACAAAGAGGTTTTTTAAACTAATTGAAGATGCGGGCCAACCCTTGTATCCGGGGTGTGAAGAGTTTAGTAAACTCTCATCTATTGTTGAGATGTATCATCTTAAATGCATGTATAATGTCAGTGACAGGGCATTTGATGCATTTACAAAACTCTTCAAAAGGGCTCTTCCAAAAGATTCAGTATTGCCGAGTTCCTTTAAACAAATGCAAAGCATCATTAAACAATTTGATCTTGGTTACAAAAAGATAGATGCATGTTCTAATGATTGCGTCCTTATCCTAAATTGCTATCTGGAACTGATTTATTGAATCAAATGGAAGGACTTGATGTCATATTTGGTAAACATCTAGAGACTAAAAAGAAAAATAAAAGAAAGGGGGATGAAGTGATGCCTTGGAGTAAAAAGAGCATATTTTTCAGACTCCCTTATTGGGATCATCTTCTAGTACGTCACAACTTGGATGTTATGCATATAGAAAAAAATATCTCAGAGAGTATACTTGGTACACTTCTAGGCATTGAAGGAAAGACAAAGGATACGTTGCAATCACGTCTTGACCTAAAGGACTTGAATATTCAGGATAAACTCCATCCAGTAGAAGACAGAGGCAAAGTATACATTCCTCCAGCGTGCTTCACATTAAGCAAGAAAGAAAAAAAGGAATTTATTGGTTTGCTTGCTTCTGTGAAAGTTTTTTTTTGTTTAATATAGAATGCAAGTTTTTGTATTATTAAATATTAAAGAAAAACACACATACTGTTAATTATAGAAAATTTCCCACTTTTCTTTCCTACCTTAATATTCCTTTTAACTAGGAGAGCACAAAAGCATAAAAATTAATCAAAGTGATGAGGAAATGGCTATTATTAGATGGTCCATGTTGCTTAACAGTATTGGTAAGTCTTAAATTATAAAGGATCTGAATTAGTGTTTATATAGAAGTAACGATGGAGTGTAAATTTTAATTATGTTTATTTCTTCCTATACTCTTAGTGGAAAAACACTTGGCGGGAAATTTAGAGGAAAGAAGACAATTGGAGACCCAAAACAACAATGTTTTCAGTAGTCAATATGTGGAGCTCGCAAAGCATATTGATTCACATGTTAACAATGGTGACAGGAGCTTAGAACCTAGAGACAATGGAGATGTTCCTAGAAGTAAGTCATGTACTTATTGTGCATATGTTACTTTTATGTCTAAGTGCAATCTCTATTTTTTGTAATTATATTTCATTTATTTTCTATAATTGTCATATATAACACTCACTTGCTTTTGTGACATCATAGGAGAGGTCAATTCAAACTCATTGGAGCGTGGAGAAAGTGAAGCAAATCATGATATGGGAGGTGAATCATCGACTGAAGGTGGTCAGAACACCACAAGTAGAAGGCGCATACAAGCAACAAAGGAAAAGAATGAGAAGGGTCGTGGACCTAATAAGATAAAGGTTTTGAAGAACTCTGTATTTGTCGATGTGAATGAACAACTTCAACCTATAGGTAATTCTCAAAGGCAAATGTCTTCCATGATTGGGTGTCTTGCACGAGACCCTAGAAGACTACCACTTGATTGTATTGATTGGAGGAAAATTGAACAAGAGAAAAAAGATTTGGTGTGGGCAGAGGTGAAGGTATATATGTCTCAATATATATTACATTGCTTTCAAAGTTGAACCTCTACACTATGATTTTTACACCAAGTCCTCCATGTGTGTGCGGATTTCAAAGTAAAAATATGAACTTTGAAGCCTATTTTAAGTCTTGATTGGTTCTTTTTCTTTGTATTCGTTGTACAGCGTTCATTTCACTTTCCCAAAGGAAATGAGCCTTATGAATGGGCAATAGAGAAAATACATGCTTGCTGGAGAGGCTATAAATGTGAGTTGAAGGTGGCACTATTTGATGGTAGAAGTCATAATGAAGCAATTAGCAAAAGACCAGAACACATACCACTTCAAACATGGGCCAACTTAGTACAGTTTTGGGAATCAGACAAGGAAAAGGTAATTATGTACTTTAAGAACATTTACAGTTGTAATTATTTTGAAATAATGCAACTGTTGTGATGTGATTTGTCAATTATTCATTTAGGCTATAACTAAAAGAGGAATTGAAAATCGGGGCAATAACAAAATGTGTCACTATGGAGGGACGAAGACTTTCGCACGTGTACGTGCTGAAGAAGAGGTATTATGTATATCCTATTTATACTATAGCTCACTTTGGTTTTAGGTAACTCATTTAGTACTTTATATACATTTTAGGAAAAAGGCAACAAGACAGATAAACTTACAATATGGTTGAAGACCCATGCACCAAAAAAAGCTACAAAACTTGATGATGCTTCAGCTAGTGCAAAGGTATGAGTGTTTAATTTTATTTAATTTTTTTATTCGTCTTATTTCTTTTTACTAATGTGTAACATGACAGGAAGCAATTAAAAATGAGTTATCTCATGTTGAAGAAGATTCATGTGATGATGCTACTCGAGATGAAATTTTCAAAAAAGTTGTTGGAGAAGACAAATATGGTTATGCTAAGACCTTTGGCATTGGGGTCAAAGTTCCTCGTTCAACTTCTAAAAGGTGCGCTTTAGAGAAAAAACGAGCTAAAAGAAGGAAAATCGAGCAAGAGCAACAAGAAAGTCAAGAGAAGATTGAACGTTTAGAGAATAAACTTTGATATGTCACCAATTTGGTGAAAGTGCTTTTAAAGTACTAGGTATTCCTATATAAGATATTTTATTATTTGTTGATAAGCCAGACATAGTGGCCATATATAAAGCTTATATGTGGTATGCTTAGATATTTTATTATTTGTTGATGAGCTAGACATAGTGCCTGTTTACTTATTGTTTAATGTTTGGTATACTCCGGACGAGTGGCCCGTAGAGTTGTGGACTCCGACGTGTAGCCGTTGAGCTTGTTTCTATGTTCTTTTATACTTTTACTCGATGCAGGGAATTAATGCAAGGCTTTATGTCTGGAAAATGGTCAGTTTTCAGGGGAAAGTCTATCCGTTTCACCCCAGAATTTAAGTAGGAATTTAAGAAATCGTTGATACTTCTAACCCTACGGGTTGGGGGTCTCATAGATGGTATTAGAACAAAGTTCTGTGACCATAAGTCAAGACTTTAGTCTTGCACTTCATATAGTATTCTAGGAACGCATTTGTGATTACGTACTATTGGGTGCAAATGTAGTTTTGGTATGAACATCGAGAGTCTTAGCATGCTAAAACTAATTTTATTTTTGTGGATCTGGAGCATTGTCATTGTATTTTTGGCATTCCTTCTTTGTCGTCGAGTTGGATGCCATGATGAACTCATTCTAGTTCTCTTTTCTATGATAAATTTGGCATCATGTTATTAAGGGAGAATGTCATTAGATGATTATAAATATTCTCTATTACCTCTTCTTAAGATTTATGTTTTTTTGCTTGTTTAATAGGGAATAACGGAGGATGTTCTTTCTTCATTTGAGGAAGATGAGGATATTGAAGATGACAATGAAAAAGGTCAAGCATTTGAAGAAGAAAATGGGGAAGAAGTTGATGATCAAGAACAAAATGATGAGTCATAGTTTGAGTTCTCTTATGTGGTTAACTTTTGTCTTGACTTATCTTTTAGGTAGGCCAAGTAATGTTTTTGAGTTTGCACTTATAGTTTGGAATTTAATTTCAATGGAAGCAATTGTTAGAGTTACGTACTTATTTCTTATGAACTTTTAGTGAATGCATAGCACTTTTGAAAACTTTTACATAACATTGTGCTTTTGTTTGGTTGATTCTTCTATTATCGATAACTATTGTACCTACATGTTTGATTATGTGTAGATGTATTCGTTGAAAAAAAATAGTTCCGCTTGAATGGATGGACTATTGGCAATAGATATTTCGAATCATGAGGTGTATGAAAGAACATAATTACCAACAGATTGCAACTTGATGGAGATTCTTTTTGGCAGTATACAGTAGTACCAACAGATCGTCGTGTTGGAGAAGATTAAAAAGGCGGGAAAAAAAAAGAATTACCAACAGATACAGTACGTTGGTGAATAATTTATGCCACCAGTTGATTTAGCACCAACAGAAGCATCTGATGGTAACACTTCCCATCACCAACATATTATGCTTTTGTTGGTAACGCGATGACATTCACCCACGGATTCATTCTGTTGGTATTAAGGAGCAATCGCAACAAATTGCAATATCTGTTGGTAAAACTAATACCATCACCACTTTTTACCAACAGTCTAGCAACAGACCAATATCTGTTGGTATAAGATTTTACCAACAGTAAATGTACTTATTGCAACAGAACTACCCATGTTGGTAAAAACCACTTTTTTTGTAGTGTTTCTCAAAGGTGCCGAAGGCTTTTAGAATGAAATTTCAGTCGAACTTAGTTCTCCGTGGTCCACTAGACCAAGGCCTAAAAATGAGTAGGTTGCATCGACCATAGTAGAAGTGCAGTAAAGTACTCATGGACCAAGGCTGCAAGGATGAGAATCAACAATAAGGAACACAAAACAAAAGGTATGAAATGATTTTTTTGAGGAAACCATTATCTTAGTTACCCTCCAAAAACCACAATGGGAAAACTGGAGTGATGTTTCCCATCAGTTCTCTCCCCCTTTTGTGCCCTTATTTACAATCCACAAATAAGGGTGGAATATGTTAGGACTTTTAAATTTAAGACTTGCACTCTATTAAGCTCAGCAAGATTAACAAGGTAATGAAAGTATTAGTGACTGCCTAACTTGCTAAAAATTGTAGTGCTAAGGAGACAAGCTAAGATGATACAAGCCTGTTGGTCAACCGAATGCTTAGCCTAGCAGTCATCCTTGTTTATTACATTGGAAAAAATGCTATGAGAAGAATAATTCCCATGAAAAATTATATTCATGATGGGACCAAACACTAAAAAAATTGGCCACACTACGAGTAAAAATCATCTTAGTAAACTAACGGGTCTTTAAAAAATCAACGACTTGTTAGCATTACAAAGTCCAAAGGGATGATGGTTCTTTTCACGAATGGGAAATGAAAAGTATTCATAGTATCCCAAAATCTCTCAACTTTCTCGGGCCACTAAGCAATCAGTTAGATTTACAGCTCTCCCGGGGCTTCATAAAAGACTTGAATATGGCATCATGGAGTACAGACTGGATATGGGCCTCACCATGCCTAAGATCCATCATAAACTTTCTAGGGTGCACCGACACGATGAATAAGATCCTTTTGAAAGGAAAGAAAGCAAAGATTAGACCTCTACCAACAGTAAGAGATACACTTTAAGGACAAGATGGGTACTTACTACTGTTGAGGCAACTTTGACACCCAATATTCACTAGGAGATCCCTTCTATCTAAAGCCTTAATAGTTCTCCATTCACTCTAAGTGAAACAGCCTTGAGGTATTCTTTCTTGCCTGGTTCTATAAGGTGGGTGAGCCTTTCTCACATTCATGATTTTTCTTAGCACACAACGACAAATATATTTGATTCTGAAGAAAAAGATAGGGGGAGTTCAAAAGCAAGAACAGACCAAAAAGGCATAGGGTAGGGTGTAAGCAATATAGACCAATAGCAAAGAGGGGGGACTCATCCCTTTTTGAAGACCATGACAGGGGCATAACTATAGAAGATCCTTGAAGCGCTCTCAGGATTCATATAGCTACTCATCCCCCTATTAAACAAATAAAGTAATCTGACTCCTCAAGCTCAACGTCTTGCTAGGAGGGAAAAACATAGAAACAAAAGCCTTGGTGAGATCATCCCAAGTGGCGATCAATCCCGACTGCAAAGTATAAAGCCACGCCTTGACTTTGTCCCGAAGAGAGAATGGAAACAAACATAGACAGATCGCATCACTAGAGGCTCCATTGATCTTGAAACTATCGCACACCATAAGGAAAACCAAAAGGTACAAATTGGGATCCTCCATAAGGGTGCCAACAAACAAGGATTGCTGCACTATAGAAATAAGTGCAGGCTTGTGCTAGAAATTGGCGGCGGTCACGGACAGCCTAGTAATACTTGGAGTGAAGTCGTGGACTCCTAAAGTGACATAATCCCTAAGGGTTCTTGTTTGCTTATCTTACCCGTCAACCATACTCTTCTCGAATCTTTCATTGCCTGCTTAATTTGTGAAAAGTTCGCTTTATCTCGTTGTTAAAGTCAAATAGTGCTCCAGGACCGGGGGGACTTGAGCATAAAATGGAAGCAACCTACTTATAGTTAGAACACACCAAAAATAGTAAAATGGGAAAACAAAAAGAAAAGAAAAATGCTTAGTCACACTCTATAAGGGTAACTTAATATCCAAATCTAGTCCCCAGCAACAACACCAAAAACTTGATCACCACCGTAAGTGCACGGGGGTATTGTGGTCCAGATTCAAGGCCGTTCCCACGAAGGCTAGGTTGAATTATCAAATATTCCTTTACAAGTCTAGTAAGAGAATTCGTGTTTTAATTTAGGTTTTGTATCTAACAAATATTAAAATACTACTACTAAATTCAGTGGCTAAAACATCTATGAGAAACATCACCGAACGATGTGTCGATCTACTAGTCTAACAAGCACTTTTCTCCATCCCAATTGATTTCAATGGTCGACAATGTTAGAGAATCCATAAATTTCTTTAAATATGGAATGAATAACTTGATCAAAATAATTACTAATATTGAATCAAGTTTAAGAATATGATTATCTCAGGGCCACTCAATTCAAAACACATTTTCAAGTGATTATTAAACTAAGTCTAGTCCAAGTTTTCTATTGCCAATCTTCACCTTTCAGTACTTTGATATAGCATCTAATATACATGTAAGAAATTAGCCAAAAAATCTCACAATGGCAATCAGGATTCAAGGACTCGATTGAAACAACCAGGTAAGGATTCAAAGTGCACAAAGATTAAACTAGCAAAATCAACAACATCGACTCGGCTTTACAACCCTTAGATTAAGAAATCTACTCACTCATTGTTGCAATTAACAAAGCAAACATATCTAAGTTCTTAATCTAAACTAGAGAGAAGTAAAATGAAAAGAGAAGGAAATAAAAGCATATTTAAATAGCCAAGGCGATAATCTTTCAATTCACCCCCAAAGCCTCTAAGGGATTGCTTCTTCTTCAACTCTCTTCTTCTTCAACTCTCTTCTAATGGTGAATTAAACGGAAGATAATAATAGATGATGGAATTAGATGCCAAGCAAGTAGTAAAAGCGAGCTTTTATCTCGGAAATAAAAGCTGCAAACATCCCAAAACGCCTAAAACATGAAAAGCCATGAAGAAAACAAGTTGACTTATGGGAAAAAGAATCACCATGGTCTAACCGTAGTGCCACCCGTGGACCGTGGTCCCTACCATGGTCAAACCGTGATGTCGACTAGTTAGGTTGGTCCTCCTTTGCTTCTTCTGGTACTTCTTCTTGAACCTCCTGGACCGCTGTTTTGCCTGCAGTATGTCGATGTTGGGTGTCTCTTGGGCCCTTTTGCTACCTTCTTTGATCCACAAGGCCTCAAAATCTTCATTCTACTAATTTTCCTTATGCTCGCAAGATCAAAATCCACACATACTCCTCAAACAAGTGAAACCAAGCACAATAGTCAAAATAGGGGAGTAAATCACACCATCAAGCATATTAATCCCCTAAATGACTCACAAACACTCATGAAATCCTATGCAAATATGACATTCATCACTTAGCAAATGAAAAACAAGAAAATAACAAGCATGAATCAAGTGGAAGAAAGTAATCACATGGAAAAAGTGTTCACTTGTTAAGGGGGGTTGAAATATTCAACTAGTTCAGAAAAGGGAAATCAGATGAATTACCAATTCACTAGACTGGAGAAACTTTTGCTAGACTGGCGAAAGGCCAGCATTCAAGAATTTGCTAGATCGATAAATGGTCAAATTCAAGATCTACTAGACTGATGAAAGGTTGAATTCAAAATCTGCTAGTGCAGCGAAAAGTCAAAATCCCTATTTGCAAGACCAAGTTTTCAAAAAGTTTACCATCGGGATTATTAAGTTATTGTGCTTTTTAACATTTGGGGGATAAATCACTATTGAAATAAATAAAAATTTGTTCTTAAGTCCCTTAAACTTTCATATTTGCAAATCTACCCTCAATCCTGAAAATCTTACTTTTAAAAATCTAAAATTGTGTATGCGATATTTTGCTCACGAGTAAGTACTCGTCGTCCTCTTTCATCTGGTATCAAAGCCACATGACTAAAAATAACAAAGATAATTAAGCTAATTAATAATTAATTAAGCTAATTAATTGTGATTAATGCTTGAATCATCTCCTACTTGCCCTAGACCAAATTATTCACATATTGTTCACACTCTAGAAAGCCTTTCTCTAATAGCACCTCAATTAAACTATATCACTGATATAGTTTTAGAATTAAAAGCTGAATTAGCTAAAATTAAGACTGAAGTCAAGGAGCTTAGGAAATAAATATCTGTAATTCACCTTTCTTTGGTTAACGAAGTTAGATTTAGCGAAAAATCTACTTCCAGTATCAGTACCCTATTTCAGCATAAATATCATTTCCAAAACCCAAAAAATAAGATTCCATTTCCTTTGCAGGAGATAAAAACCTAAAAAGAAGCAGGAGAAAAATAAGGCGAAAAATCAAAAAAAGAAGAAGAAGATGGCGTATAAGCTGCACACTTGAAGAGCTATAGAACATATTCGAGAAAGAACAAAACCCAAAAGAATTAAACAAAACCATGGGCGTAATTAGTAATAAACATGACGTGTTATTATCTGATAATAATGAAGAGACTAATAATGTTCAATTAGAAGATGAAATATATCAGCAGATGAATGTGATTAAATTAGAAGATCTCGATGTATTACCATTGGAAGAAATTAGGAGAAAACTGGACAAGAAATATGGTAAAATGACTATTGAAAATGAGATCAATGAGATTGGAGAAGAACTCAACTTATTTGAGTCAGAAATCAATCTAGCTAACAATGTCATCCCTAATCCTGAAGAATTTGGTGAACCTTCTAGAAGAAATGCTCATTTCTTAAGACCTAGGTACGTTCCAACACGATATACAAGTAATTTTTCCTTTGGGTTTATCCCAAGAAAAACTACGATCTATGAAGAAATTGGCCTTACCCCAATTAGCCAAACTGGATATATCTTAAACATTGATGGAGGTCCTAACAGAGAAGAAATATTTGAGCACTAGAAAAGAAGAATGAATAGTATCTTAAATCTAAATACTACATGGACTGCTGCTAATTTTTTAAACTATATCAAACATAGTTTTTCTTGCACTGTAACTGACTGGCATGATTCATTAAGTAAAGATGGTAAAAATACATTAAGAATGATGGAAACACCAGCTGCTATGTTCAAAAATTTGTGCAAAGAAATCGAAACTGAGTTCATCGTAGCAAAACTTGATTAAGAAGAAATAGCAAGAGAATGGCAGAGAAAGATTAATAATATAGAATTATGGGATATGAGATATTTAGAAAAATTATATTGCTGGATTCAGTCAATATTATTACAAAATTAGGCATAATAAAACTAATCTTGATATGTTCCATGACAAATTTCATATTTGATAAATTTCATAATTAATGAAAAATACTTGGCTTGGCTTGAAAGAATAGATGTCATTGATACCCTTAGTTCAAGAATCTCTTATCTAAGAAAATGGGTCAATGATTAATGTCTTAATCTCCAGAAGCAAAAGAAGATAAAGAAATAGTGCTTAACTTGTTGGGGTTCACCTCACCAATGGGGAAAAGAGCCTTAAAAAAGAAGAAAAAGAAAATTTTATAAGAAAAAGAGCCTTAACAAGTAAAGGGGAGAGAAATATAAGAGAAAATATTATAACAAATAAAGTCCTAGAAAATGAAGTTTTTTAAAGGAAAGCTGCGTACTGTCCTATAGGGAAAAACAACTGCAAATGTTGGGTATATGGAGAAGTAGGACATTATGCTAATGAATGTAAAAATAGAAAAAATAGCAAGCTTATTGAAACCTTGGGTAGCCTAGATTATGTTAAACTTAGTGAAGATGAGGCATTAGTTCTAGCCCTAAGTAATAACAAAGGGATTGTTAAAATTATATTGGATAATGAATATGAAGAAAGTGATTATGAAGAAACAAGTCATATGATGAAGAGTAGCTCTTTCAGTCTTGGTGATCTTCAAGGTGAAGAATTTGTTCTAGACAACGATCATAAGGAAGTCAAAGGAGATTGCATCGGGTTCTTCCCATAATCCAAAAAGACATGATCTATAAAAAATTCATCATTTAATTAAAAAACAAATACGTATGTGAAATGATGGAAGGAGATATGGAGATAAAGGATTGTGAGTATGACATTCGGGAAGTTAATCTAATTAATTGGGAAAATATCCTTAAACATAATAAAGATAGAAAGTATAAATATATCCATATTGGAAGTGTCCAAGTTCAAATCACTCCATTACAATATTATAACAAAGATATTAAACTTTACGCTTTACTCTGTGATATTAGGCATACCAAATTTAATAATCAAATTATCACAAGGATTAAGACTAATTTATGGAATGGATCGGTAGGATTCAATTATCGACCTGGATATTATGTGAGTCTAAAGGATGAATTTGCTAAAAACTTCCTATCCTGTAAGATAAAAACAGTTGGGATGGACATAAAAAGACGGGGATATCCTTTAAGGATATTTTGAAAACTTATCTATAAATTAGATAATTCAATAGATCCAATGACTAAGGTGGCAGTAATAGAAGCAGAAAAATTTAAAAGTCCCACCCCTATACAAAAGATCCAGAGAATTAAGTCTAATCCTCAGGATATAAAAATCAATTAATGATGGATATCTAGCTTTGCCAATCTCATGAAGATCAATAAGAAAAATGTAATAAAAATTCATGAGGAGGGTAAAATCACCATAAAACCCCAACTGTTAAGAAGCATACGTACAAGATAAGATTGGGAAGAAGGACCTTCATCAGCTAAAGAAGAGCTTAAAGAAGATGACACAATTAGCATGACTAGTGAAATGAGTAGAATGAGTTTTGAATCTGCAAGGCCCAGTGTAGATCGAAGTATAAGTCTAGAAAGAAATGTCATTGAGTACAAAACTAGAACTGTTAGTGCATCAATCTATGAGGATGAATTAGTCAAAAATATAACTATGGAGGTATGCTATGAAGCTACCAACACAAATTCTAGTGGCATCTATATCCCAATAAAGGTATGTTTGGAAGGATATAACAAATATGAATTGTGTGCTTACATAGATAGTGGCTGTTCTATATACTTTGGGAAAAAAACATTATTTCCAGAATTTATGTGGAAAAAAGCCAAGAATTCTTTACAGGTAAGGATAGTTGATAATAGTATTATGAGCCACAATGAAGCTATAGAAGGGTTATCCATAGAACTAGGAGGAGTTCAATGCACTATATCACTTCTATGGGCTACTGATCAACCCTCTAATAATATGATTATTGAAAATAATTTTCAAAGATTATATACTCCATACACCAAAACCATAAACCAAATAATATTTATAATTAATGGCCACTCAGTTCCTATTGAAAAACTAAGGCTTACACTCATCAAAGAATTAAATTTACACGCAGCCAGCGTGGTAAGAAGGTAATGCCTATAGAACAAGAGGTAGCATTGACAATCTCATTACTTGAGTTATCTATTAAAGAACAGATTGTTGAACAACAAGAAAAATTATGTAAATAACTCTACTCTGATAATCCTCTAAAATTTTGGAATAAAGACAAAATATTTGCGAAAATCACTTTATTAAATCCCAATACTATTATCTGAGTTAAACAAATGGTGTATACACACTAGGACATCCAAGAGTTTAATAAACAAATCAAAGAACTTTGGCATAAAGGATTAATCAAGAATAGTAAGAGTTCTCGCACTAGTCTTGCTTTCATGGTAAGAACTCATGCTGAAGAAAAAAAAGGAAAAGCTAGAATGGTAATCAGCTACAAAAAACTTAACAATAATACTGTCTTTGATAGCTACTATATTCCTAGCAAGACAGTCCTTTTTAACTAACTTCAAGGAGCCTCATGGTCCTTGAAAATGGATTGCAAAAGCAGTTATTGGTAGATAAAAATGGATGAAGAAAGTATTCTTTTAACTGGATTTAGTGCCCCACAAGGACATTACGAATGGATAGTAATGCCATTTGGTCCTCAAAATACACCCAAAATATTCTAGAGAAGAATGGATAACATCTTCGGAGACTTTAAGTATTGTTGTTTAGTTTACATTGATGACATCCTTGTCTTTTCCAAAATCATAGAACAGCACAAAGATTATGTCTTGGCTGTCACCCAAAGATGCATTGATCATGGTATTACACTTAGGAAAAACAAGTGCATTTATGCTAAACAAGAGATTGAGTTTTTAGTTCTAAAGATAAAAGCTGGACAAATTATTCTACAAAAACATATTCTGAAAAAAATAAAAAATTTTCCTGAAAAGATTAAAGATAGAAAGCAACTAGAAAGGTTTCTTGGATGCCTAGCCTATGCTTCAGATTTCATTAAAGATTTGGCTAAACTAAGAAAACCGTTACAACAAAAACTCAAGAAAGATGTAATGCGGATATACACCACTAACAATTCAAAGATTGTCCAGAGCTTCAAAAAATGTGTAAAAATCTTCCTATTCTTAATATACCTAATGAGGAAGATGATTTAATTCTTGAAACAGATGCCAACAATAAATACTGGAGTCGATACTCAAAATCAAAAAAGGGGAAAAACTTTACAAATATCGGAGTAGAAGCTTTAATAATGCAGAATGCAACTACCCCACGATGGAAAAAGAAATCCTTGCAGTCATAAGCGGAATTGAAAAATTCTCAATCTTTTTAGCCCCAAAATCTTTTCTTATCTGAACTGATTGTAAAGAGATACTTGGTTTTGTTAAAAAGAATTTATCAAACATACAAGTGCAAGGGCGACTTCTACGTTGGCAATTATAGTTTAACTAATTTTCCTTCTCTATTGAACATATATAGGGATTGAAGAACTCTCTGACAGACAGTTTACTCAAGAACTCGTCAATGGTGATTATCAAAGCTGATCTCGTGCCAGAAAAGGAGAAAATCCTTAATGAAATGTCATTCCTATTGGAACGGGTTTCGCCTTCTAGTAGAGTCCTTATTGATAACTTGGAATTCCATACAAAAAGTACATCACGTTTTGGTCTACTATCTACAGCCTACCTAATAACCCAAAGATTTTCTCTTCTAGAGTTATAAGTTAATTACATATAGTGTCCATATGATATTCAAAAAAAAATAAGTTCTTATGTTCAAGAAAATGGTTTAATGAGTGGTATGCCGCCTACATTGACTTTTATCATCATTATTCTTATGATATCTGGGAGTCTTGGGGTGTAACTATCTACTTTCCCAATAAGTCTAGAGTTGGTGGTGCTAGTTTCCCAACAAATTTAATATCTCGAAATGACCCTATCATTAAAGCTTGGGAATACAGGATGGTACTTTACGTTATAGAAATCCCAGATCTAAAGTTCCCATTTTTCTTAACACTAATGAAATTTCAGGAATGCATGTTTCGAAGAATCCATTAGGTTCTTACATCTCCTGAAGGTCCAACAAAAATTCTAATTAGCAGATGTCTAAATTTAGAAGTGTATGGTGCATTGATTGAATATAAATATGGAAAAGCCAAATGAGCCCATTATCTTGTTCAGATTATTGATTACGACGATCTCGATGATCAACGACAAGAACTTGTTCCTGAACGATGAGAATTAGTTACTGATCCTGCTTTGGCAAGACCATTAGATTTTTTAACATTTATTATCAATGTTGGGCATTAATTGAACAAGGAAAAATGTTAATGCATTGTGGAAACACTACTTTCGCCTATGGTAATGAGTTTAAAGAATACATGAAGGTGGAAGGAGCAATATGAGAAGATATCTTTGATTATCTCTTTTATGTTAGAGCTGAAAAATTCTTATTAGAGAAAGGAAAGAAATATCTTCTAGAATTATTTGAGAAATGGGATCCAGAGCATCTTCAATTAGGTGAAGGTTTTGATGATTATCCAGATAATGATGGTCTAGAAGATATAAATGGAGATGAAGGCATATAAAATCTCAATAATTATGACCAGTCTTGTCATCATTAAAAGCTCTGAAAAGTTGCTGCCCCATTGTTGTACTATTTTAACAAGTGTTAGGTCTATAAAGAGAGTACTATAGCCATGTGAAAAATCAGGGTGTCCTATAGTCATGTGAAAAATCAGTGTGTACTATAGGTAATAGGGCTTCCTATGCACCCCTATTTCCTCTATAAAAGGAGAGGTTGAGTGCTGAGAAGGGACACGGTCATTTGAGCATTCTTGAGCAAATGAGAAGTCGAGATTCTCCATTTCTCTACGAGCAAGCATCTCTAATGATCTTAGCTTAAGTCCCTCTTTAAGCTTTCCATTGTAATATTTCCACTTTCAAGCTTTCAATAAAAGAAAGTTTCCCAGTAGAGAATGTTATCCAATCGAACCTTACACCTTGAATATTATATTTTCTTGATTAAATTCTCACTATCTTTTTTAAAATATAAAACTTGATTAGTGACTATGGTCTGAGGTAGCAAATGAAACAGATCGGTGCTGTGCATGATACAAAAAAGGTATGGTTGATATTAGCAATCTTTGTAAATTAGAAGCTAGAGGAACGCCATGGTCCAACGCCGACTAAGTTCAGGTAACGGTCGAAACTCTCTAATTAAGTTTTAATTATTTTTACTAACCATGGTGGACCTATAACCATAAAAAGTATAATATATAAGTCATAAGTAGTAGATTATGTGATAACTACTACCAGTAAAGTCATTATAAGAAGCTCAATCAAGCATATTGAAAAAACCCTAAAAATAGCTTGTTTGCATAGCTAACCCGTTTCAGAGGCCTTTCTGCAAATTCTAAAAGTTCAAGGACTAAATTGATAATAAAAGCATTAGAAAGTCACTTGCATCAAAACTGGAGGTACCAAAGTGTTATGATTTTCAAAACCTGGTCTAACATATGAATATGCTAAAATTGGAGGT
This sequence comes from Carnegiea gigantea, assembly GCA_029747015.1. NCBI lineage: Eukaryota > Viridiplantae > Streptophyta > Magnoliopsida > Caryophyllales > Cactaceae > Carnegiea > Carnegiea gigantea. Next base: position 124,158 of record JAKOGI010002239.1, read on the forward strand.
ACCAAAGTGTAAACATTTCAGTAAATGGTCATCATTCAAAGATCTACTAGACTAGCAAATGGTCCTCTAGACCAGTGAAAGGTCAAACTTTGAGATCTACTAGACTGGAGAAAGCTCTGCTAGGCCGGCCAAAGGTCAAAATTCAAAGATTCGCTAGACCGGTGAAGGGTCTGCTACAACAGTGAAAGGTTGAATTCAGAAATGAAAAGAAGAAAGCAAGAGAGAACTTTAACTTTCACCTTTGATATGCTTGGTGAAAGTGGAGGCTAACTATAGACAGCAAATGGTGTCTCGTTTTTATGAAAATGCCTAGTGACGAATTGTACCCCAACCTAAGCATTTAGAGGCCCAATATATTAATCTTAAATTTGAGTTGGAAAGGAAGAAAAGAGGCAAAACAAAAGAATGTGGCCTGGCTTAACCCAAACAAAAACCTGTCTAGGTTCTCTAACCCGAGAACCTGATCGGGTTCATAGTATCCCTTTTTCACGCCCAATTCTCTTTCAAATAGTTAAGGTTCTATCTGAATTAGTGTATCCATTTAGATTAAGCCTACTATGAATTAAATTAGGTTCCCTTTCTCAATACCAATTCGTATTGTCCCTTTTAAATGCTATAAAAGGAGGGCTACTCCTATGGGTTAAACACGTAGAAAAATTCGAAAAACCAGACCATAGACATATAGAGAAACATAGTAAAAATTATACCAAGAGTATTAACAGAGAGGCTGTGACACCCAGAACCCCTAGGGTTAGGAGTATTAACGATTTCTTAAATCTAACCTAAATTCTGGGGGGAAATGAACAGAACTCCGCCTAAAAAGGGGCTAAAACCAGGCCTTTAGCCTTAAGTAGGTTCCTACATCCGATAAATGCATAAACATATATTCATAACTCAACGGCTACACGCTAGAGATTACAACTCTACGGGCCACAGACTTGGAGTATACAAGAGTAACGTTCAATAAATAGAAAGGAAAAGAAAGGTATAGCTTAATGGATTACACATTCGGAGCACTGGGGTTTATATCCTATAATATGTAAAGCAGCTAAACAAATGACTAACTATATAGATGGCTAGCCCACATGGCTATTCAGAGTGACTATGCCTTAATATACTGTACATGAACCAATATAATCAGCCTAAAGGGCTCGATAACTTATGAATACATTACACACTAATAAACTCATAAATCTACGTTATGTAAGCCCTTCACATCTTTCAAAAGTGCAAGGAGTCTTTGGATCAACTTGTATGGTCCAGACTCTACCTGTCATAACCAAATCCTAAGGAAAAGGGGAAAAGATAGGGGGATGAACTACCATGAGCTCAATGAATGATTCCAACCCAGAAAACAGAATAGTTGCACATCATACTTTAGGTAGCACACACACAATCTAATATATAATATTATATAATAAGCATGTAGATTCTTGTACATCCACCATCACCTTAATAATCCCTCTAGTACAATGGTAACCCTATTCTCCTTCTAATTCATGCATAAGGTACTTAACTTGCCCGTGCTAAGTCTCTTGTAACTTATTAGTGGTAATCCCATGATATAACGACGTAACATCACATAATATGAGCATAAAATCGTATAACATGCACATAGGATTCATTAATAAGCTATTTTATGCAGTAATTTGGGTATTAGATATAATAGAATGCTTAGTCCATGTATAAACACCCATCATCATGGAGTTTAAACAAAGTCACCGAGTGAGACTCCTTTTAGCAAGAAAGTGAGATTAATGCATATCGCTTAAACCAATGAAAATTCTTATAAAACTATCGTTATGCACTTCGCAGATAATTGGAACTTAAGAAAAACTCTTTTTAAGAAGATATACACCTTTTCAAATCTTTACACTAACGTCACCCTCGAGTGAGGCACTTACATCATATAACTTGTACAAAATCATTTTTGTAAGGCATCAGAATCTCATATTTGTGCTTGGTACAAGTGAGGTCGTCACTCACATTCCATCATACCAGTGAGATCGTCACTCACGGTTTGTATTATCCCCGGGTAAATTAATGGACCATTACCCTCATCAGGGTCTTCTAGGGTTCCCACTTCTGGGTTTATCTCTCTAAGCATCTAGGTTCCCACAAACTGAGTCTGCTCCTTAATTATTTATCTAAGCATTTAGCACATTCTCCTCGCCCACAATATTTTAAATGCTTTTCACATCAAATGCACTTGCATTACAACTTTCATTGTATCACAAATAATGACATTCTTATTCTCAAGAGGCCAGAAGCCTTAATGATTTCATATCAATTTAAAAAGCATAAAACCATTCATTTGCTAAAATATGCTTAAAATAAGTTAATGACTACATATTCATTCACTCTTCAAGATAGGTGATATGGAAACTCATTTTTAACTTGTTAACAGTTGCATTCATGCATAAATATTTTGACTTTTCAATATTTCAGATGCAAACTGATCATCTCATGGCACAAAACTCTATGCATTCATATGAAATATCGCATGAGTTATAAACAAGGCTCGTAACATTTAGTTTTAACTTATTCTTATCAAACTAATGGTCTAACATTCCCAGTTAACCACATGACTTATAGTGTTAGCCATACCAAGTAATCACTTACTCACTTATCGACACACGACTTAAACATGTTAAAAACATACTTATTCGTGATTCATACTACATCCCAACTCAGTAGTTCACTTGGGTGATTTCTGAAGACAATTGGGGCAACATTTTAAACTTCAATCAACTTAACATTAAGATTAGATGAACGCTTAATCAAAGGGACTATATTAGGTACATTTTAAGGTTCACTCTAATGAAATCATGTGTCCCTTCAAATAAGCCTATGTGATATAGTTTAGGGATGGCTAAACAATTGGTCATTCAACTAAGGCCTTGGGAAGACATTTAGAGTGAATCAAGCAATTTTCATTAATGACAACTTCTTAACTCATGCATTGATTGGTTGAGATGCTTAAACAACCAAGCAACCTAACGGCTATAGACACGTTAATTTCACATGAACGTGGATCATACAAACACACATAGCACACATACGAACCCAAGGTTAACAATTAACACTCTCCTTTTAACCTAGCAGAATCAGTTTCAGCAGAATCTGCCTAGTATCACATTTATAACACAATATTACACTTTGTAATTCATGGAGTTTCACACAACCCAGACTCCCTCCTTACACCACCAACCACAACAGTCCTGGAGACCATTTCAGTTCAACCTAAATGATTCACTGACTATTTACAGTTTCTCAACTCATTACAGTTTCAACCTAGCTACTAAATTAGCTAACACAAATATTTCAAAAACATTTATAAAGTAATAGTAGGTTTAGGGATCAAGAACCACCCACCTCAACTCTACACTAGGAGACCCAATTCCTGAGCTAATTAGGCTAATTGAAACTAAATTTCAGGTTGTGCTTTAGGCCTCCTTCCACCCACTTGCGATTGCTGTTGATTTGCTCCCCTTTTTCTGATGTTCTGGTTGAATTCAAGTTCACCACCAGCAAGGGAGGCGGAGGTGGTGGCAAAGCTGAGAAGGGATTGGGTTGTTAGTGTTTCATTACCCATCTTCTCACGTTGCCCATGCAGCATGCAGCACTAGCAGCCACCTACTTGCCCCCTTCGCAGGTGTCTGTGACAGTCGATGGTCGCGACTCCTTCTTTCTCACTCAATCTCTCATTCAGACCTTGAGCACGCCAGGGCTACTGTGGAGAGAAGGCGGTGGTTGGCTTATGCCGGCGGCGGCATCGCTGGCCCCTCCTCTCTCTCTCCCTCTTCCTCTCTTTGGTTGTCGGTTGGTGTTAGGGTTGCGGGTTCCTAGTAGCAGAACCCCTGCCCCCCTTGCCGCCTCTGTTTCTCGAAGAAGGAAGGGGGCCTTGGCCCCCCCCATTTGCTTTCTTTTTTTTTTTTTTTTTTTTTTGGTTTTTTTAA
>JAKOGI010002240.1:2500-25000 GCA_029747015.1 Carnegiea gigantea
AATTTTTTTTGTGTAAATTAAAAACTCACAATAATTACTATAATTAAAATTTCATAATATTTTTCATATATCTACTTCGCTAAAGACATAACTTATAAAATACGCCGAAATTAAAAGTTACAATAGTCATTGTCAACAAATTTCTGAAAGGAAAAACAGAAGTGTACAAAAGGTCTTGGCCGTCTGTGCAAAGACGAGCAAAATGAAAACTTATTGACGAAACACCACACCGCTGTACCCCAATATATATATCATACTTCTAGAAGTATATATTCTTCACACCTATATCAGTAAATATATATTAAAAATTAATATATGATAAATACATATGTAAAAAATATATATACATGGACAATAAGAACATATATTCCTGGAAGCATATAAGAAATTGCCCTGTACCCCTAGCGCGTAGTAAGAAGGGCCCACCAGTACACTACACGCATGCCAATCGCTTGGGTCAACCGATTCGACTCGTTCCTTCCCCCAAACAGTTTACAAAACCAAAGCACAAACCAAGTTCTTCCTAGCCCACCGTTCCTCCCCAAATTCATCAAGATGATGATCGTGTCAATTTCTCTCTCCCGAAAATTTGTACTGATATCATCTATTTTACTGATCTGCTCTGCCAGTAGTAGTGTCAGTTCTAGCCCCATATTGAGCTTGAAGTTCAGATATGCAGGCACCAATCGTTCTCTCAATTTCCTCAAAGCCCACGATACCAACCGACTTCAAATGCTCTCTACTGTAGACCTTCCTTTGGGCGGAACTGGCCGCCCTGATTCTTCTGGGTATATCTCAATTTTCATTTTCTTCGCAGAATTTTGAGTTTAATCCCAAATTTTAGCTCTTTCCTTTGATGGGCATTAGCTAATCTAATTGGGTGCTTTTCGTTGATTGCATGTAAGGCTGTTCTTTCTTCTGCGCAAGTGTGATTATGATTTTATCGTCAACTCGAGTTTTTCCCTTTCATGGGTATTCGTTAATTGGGTACTGTTTGATGGTTTTATGCTTGAATTGTGAGTGGGTCAGCATTGGACTTGATTATTTTCTGTAAGATTTGTTTTAGCCCCTTATTTGAGCTGTTTTCCCAGATGGGTATTGATGCCAATACTGTGCTTTTTGATTTGTCGCATGCCTTATTGTGATTGCTTTTGCTTAATTAAGCGATTCTCCTTTTGGCTGGTGAGAAATCTTAGTGTCTTCTCCCTTAGGTCTTGATCTTAAGAGCCACTACGAGCCTTTTCATTCCAAGGGTGTTAGGTAAAAGTTGCCTTTTAATAGTTGCACATCTTATCTTCCATGAATCTTATTTGATTCCGCTATCCTCTTCCCCCCCCCCCCCCCCCGGTTAGTTGTAGAGTTTTCTGATCCAGGCCTGAATTCAAACTTTTTGGTTGCCAGACTTTGATTTTAGTTCCCAATCAAGAGGATGCCGTTTGATAGTTGCAGTTTCACAATGGTATTTGGGCAATTATCGATTTAGCAGGTTTTGCGACCTTGTTTTGCAGGCTGTATTATGCGAAAATTGGAATCGGTACGCCTCCAAAGAGCTATTATATGCAAGTAGATACTGGAACTGATATTACATGGGTTAATTGCATTGAGTGCACTGAATGTCCTAAGAGAGGGTATCGTGGTGTAAGTCCCTTGCTTCCTTTTTGGTTTTTGTTAAGATCTTCTTGTTGGCTGTAAGTCTTTTTTATGCAGCACAAGTCCTTAGAAAACTCTGCACTATTGAGCATTTGCGCTGGTGGAAGTTTGTGTTTTCCTTTTTATGTGGATCATTTCCACGGGGAACCAATTTCACTGCATATGATCCTTACTGGTATAACAATTCATAAAAGCTAGTGTATCTCTTTCTCTTTGGTCATGGGGGGAGAGAGAGAAGGGGGGAGAGGGTCTACAGGGAAAACCTATATTACGTATTATCTTTGCTCGTATGATTATAGCTCACAGAATCCAATGAAAGGCTGTTTGTTTGAAGATAGTCTTTATATCTATAGTAGGAACCTCTTTCATGTAGTTCTTTTTTTAATTTATTATTTTTTGAGGCTAATGGCAAGTGCTTATCAACTGGCCCCTGCACAGGGCTAGGCCCAATTGATTGGTTATCGTTTTTGGGGGGGGGGGGGGTCAGATCAAGCCCACTGGATACTTGGCGTGCTGAGTTCCATCTCCACTAGGGAGCCTATTTGCAACCTCCGTATTTCCCTCAAACAAATGAAAATATGGCCCTTTTATTATTTGAACTGTTCTTTTTTTTTTGGGGGGGGGTTTGGGGGAGAAGAGCGGGATGGATTCCCTAGAGCTGGCAGGGTCACTATTGTGCCAACAGCACTTTGGTTCAACGCAGATTCTCCTTGAATGGCCAGGTGTTCAGGGTGCTCGGCTGATATGCATATAAAACTGTGACCAATATCTTATCATTGCATGTTATGTGTTTTGATGAGTGCTTTGTCCCCAAAATTTAGTATTTCATTATACTTACACAAATAGTTTTCCGGAGGTGCAATAAGTGCATAATGTAGAAACTACCACCATAACAATCTTGATGTTCTAGCTCTCTGACATCCTCCTATGTTTCCTGGACTTGGCCATACTCATGTTAATGCGCCTATGCCCAACATGGATGTTGCATTAGGCTGTGTGATTTTGTCAAAAATTGTCTACATTTGCTGTCCAAAACGAAGGCTTGAGTGTCCCTATGGACCACACTCATGTCCTACTGTCAAGAATCCGACATTGGTGCTAGGGGCAGAATTAAGAGCAAAGTAATATAGCTGTCCATTGCTTCGGCAGTTACTCCAGAAGTAAGATATTTGTTTAGAATATTTGCATGACAACATAAGCCTTTAGGTATTCCTGGTTGATGTCAATGGCATGCAACTTACCATGGCATCATTGCAAATTTGCAAGCCCAATTTTTCTTCTATGGTAGAACAAGAGTTTTCTTATACAACGGAGGTTGTAGGTTTCTCAGGTTTTATAGGTTGAAATCTATGTTTATCAGACATAAATAGAGTGGGGACACCTTTTTGAACTTGAATATACAAGTTTTGAATCCATCTTTTTGTATGTTGCGGCACTAATTTTGAAAGATCTGCTACCTGCCAATGTGCCATGTTATCTTGCCACTCCAATGACATTCGGCTCAGCAAAATGGAAAATTGGCTTTTTAGAGAAGATTTCACTTGCAATTTATAGGCTCTTAGTACATGACTATCATTTAATTTCATGATGCTGATTCCTCTTGGCAGATTGAACTCACACTCTATGATCCCCGGGATTCTTCAACAGCTAAAAAAGTCTCTTGTGATCAGCCATTCTGTATGGAAGTAAATGGAGGTCCATTTCCTGGTTGCAAGGCCAATTTTTCGTGTACGTATGCAGAGTTTTATGGAGATGGCAGTTCTAGTACCGGATACTTTGTCAAGGATATGGTGCATTATGATCAAGTCTCAGGTGATCTTCAAACAACAACTGCAAATGGAACTATTAGTTTTGGGTAAGATGGGATCTGTATTTTCTATATTGTGTGTCTGGCCGTCTGCAGTGATGCATTATGAAATGGTGTTAAGAATTTGACATACCTGCTTTTTTCTTTAGACTGTCAAATTTGACTTGATGTGAGTAATAATAGACATTTAAGTGAGGGATTGGATGATGCCAATTATTTTTTGCTGGGTTGAAAGGATTGTGATAATAAAAAGTATATTTTGAAATGTTTGACTGAAGCTACTACAATAGGGTGATATCTATTTGTAAATCTACATTCTTAGCTATTGATTTTGACTATCTCAATGCAAATTCTAAATCATGGTTTGATAATTGAGGACACCAACAAGTGATTGAGTGAAGTTTTTATTATCATCTGTATAATCTGTTGTATAGATTTCGTAAATGGCTGATGCACATTGGCGAAGGGAAGAGACGGAATGTGGGAAAGTGAGAAAGAAAAGAGATCAGAAATAAGAGGTTTAGAGGGGGGAAAAATAAAAAACTGGAGTTGATTAATGAGTAGAGACTAGAAAGTCGATACTTTAGTATCCAATAATCAATCATCACAATGGGATGAAAAGAACCTAATAAAAATGTCTATTGGTCATACTCCAAAGGACTTAAAACCAAGTAAAACTGCCAAAGTATATCTTAGACAGAGGAGGTGACTAAACCTTAATAAAATATGCCTGCATATCATTATTTTGGCTCAGCAGCATGCCTTCATGAGGGGTTTCCTACTCTCAGATACAGGATCGCTCATGCTCTAATCTCAAAGTTGAAGGGACAGAACACGACAGTTATTAAAGGGCCAAGTAGCTAGTTTGCTGGTATCTATTATGGGTGCCCCCTTGTCGGCTCATACAGCAATATCCCCATAATAATATTTTCTAAAATTCAACACTTATATACAAATATGATCGTTTTCCAATCAAAAGAATATTTCCAAGAGTTCTGATCTTGGGTTTAGTTCTTTAAATTTCTCATCTACATTAATAGCACTTCATTCACCTCACAACAGCTCTCTTATTTTGTTGAGGAGTGCCTTTTAAGGAAAACCTTATGAGTTATGAGGAATGGTACTATAAGAGTAAGAATATAATTCTTGAAACGTGTGGTTGAAATAAAAGAAAAAAGCTAGGTGCAAAACCCTCCCTTTTTATGGGATTTTAAGAAGGGGGGAAAATATTAATATTTTGAGGCTAGAGAGCACAAAATTGTTGAATTTGCTTCGATGAATCCCTTAACTATGCTAGTTGCATAGCTCTCTGTATTTGCCTGCTTCCAATTGACTTCTGTAATCCAACCTTTCTGAAGGTGCCTACAATTGAGTTGATGCTACTACTAAATGATTGTGCATAGTATCATGGCGAATGTTATGACTGGTATGATTCACTGACTTTGATAACATTGACATCTGAGGCCTTTTCTTTTCCTCTTGTTTGCTAAGTCAAGGCATTTGCTTCTTGTGTGACCCTAATTCGTGCTGGATCAATTGTATGGGTGGAGGCTCTGCATGATGGTTTGTAACTTTTCTGTCCTGCTGCTTGTCATTGTTGGCACATATTTATGATCTAAATATTTCTGTGTTAAGACAGGCATGGTTGTTTTTTTCTTTTTATTTCTTGATTTTTTGGGGAAAATAAGCTGGAGCTTTGTATCTTCTCAATAAGCAATTGTGGCATCTGTCTTATGAATGAGCTCAAATTATTTTTCGTTCATGTTGAACTTCAGGTGTAGTGCTGGACAGTATATAGATCAAGGTCCTCTAAATCCCGATGGAGCTTTAGATGGGATTCTTGCTTTTGGAAAGTCAAATTCATCGGTAATATCACAACTAGCTTCGTCTGGGCAGGCAAGAAAGATGTTTGCGCACTGTTTAGATGGTGGGAATGGTGGAGGTATCTTTGCCATTGGGAATATTGTGCAGCCAAAGGTCAATACAACCCCATTAGTACAGAATGAGTATGTTGTTCTTACTACCTTAGCATGATAATTTTATGCGGTCATTTCAATTTTCAAGGGTTTTGGCATCTATGCTTGTGCTATGTTATTCAGCTTGCTTCGTTTGGCCTTTCAATATTCCAGTTTTGCCTGATTTTCTCGTAGCAATTGTACTTGCTACTTTCAAACTTCTTTTTGGATAGCAAGAATAAGGTGGAAAAAATGCATCATTAGTTTGAAGTATTTGTATGCTTGTGCCACCTTCGCTTGTCTAAAGGCTGTTATGGCTAATTGGTTGTGACACATGTAGAGATTCCGAGAGTTTGTGAGATCATATTGAAGTTGTCAGGGCGGGAGAGATACAGATTGATGGTAAATACCAACTAGCTAAAGTGTCCTGCTAATGTTCTTTACAAATCCTTTGGATCCCTTTTAAATGCTTGCATAGTTTCCGTCTTCTGACTAAGATTGTTGTTTGTGCAAAAGCAGACTTTCATATAATGTACATGAACCGCTTGGATTCTTAGGTTTTTCATATAGTACAAGTATCCGTTGAGGATCAAGAGTTGAGGGGCTGGTGTTTGGGCTTTAAGTAAGTTATGGGTGGATACAGCATGAGACTAGAAAATCATTGTGAGTGGTGGATGTGATGTGATTGTTTGAAAAGGGTTCCAGGTGGTTGTCGAGGACCTCGAGGTTGATGTTCTTATGTGGAGTTCTCGGCTGGACTTGCATTGCGTTAGTTGTCGGGAAGGGTACGGCCATTGTATAATTTACCCTTGTATAATTACCGTTGAGGTTTCTGGTTCTTATTAGCAACAAGGTCATCACTGTGGTGGGCATTTTTTATAGTGAGAATTAGATTAAAAAAGCCTGAGGCGCAAAAAAGCGCAAAGGGTCTTGGAGCCCAGGATGCGGGCTTTGAGGTTAAGGCACAGGATTTTTGGATGCGAGATGCACTTTTACTAAAAAATGCTTGAAAATCATTCCCAAATCATATTACTTTGAAAATAAGCTAGAGAATGGCATCAAATAAGATTTTCACTAACCCTCAGGGGAAAAAAAGAGAATCAATTAAACATAACAAAATACTATTAAAGCATTAAACATAACTCAATTGGATTACTATAAATTGAACCCCAAAAACATAACACATGCTGCCATCCTGTCGGGGGGGGGGAGAGGCAAAAAAAAGGGGGAAGGGTTCAGCACCATTGTAGCACGGTAGGAGGCACCAATTTCGACCTCCTTGAAGCACCCTCCCCCCCATCCCAAAAAAAAAACCCAACAGGGAGCCAAAAAACCTTCCATGGCTGTCGAATAATAGGGAAGTAGAGGAAGATGAAGAAGGAAGTCTGAAAGAAGGTAGGAGAACAAAGTATTTACTAGATTGCTGTTACTGGGGTTAGGGAAAGGTTAGGATTTTCAGCTCCAAACTCAAAGTTCAGCACCAGCAATATGCTTTGCTTACTTCCAGTAACAGCTTGATTTAAAGGCTTCCACAAAGAAAAAGAGGGGTCAAGGCCCCTTAAAGGTCTTTTTGTTTCTTTTTTTTTTTTTTCTCCAAATGGTTTGTTATGATTTATAAAGTGCGGGCTTTGTGGGGTTTGTGCCTTGGTCCAAAGCCCAAAAAAGGCCAAAAAAGCACGGGCTTTAAGAATAGGCTGTGCCTGATCCATTCCAGGGCGCAACAGTGTGGCCTTCGGACTTTTGTGTGCCTTGAGCAGGCTTTTTTAAACACAGTGAGATGAGTGCTAGCTTGAATAAATGATGGTGGTGAGCAGTGACTCGTCACTTAATGTTGACTACTAAGTTAAGATGGTAATTCTTATCGACCTGAGTTTGGCCTCAATAGGTATCAAAAATAAGACTTGCATTTGTAATTAATGAGGCAAGACAATCAATTTTTTATTAGTTCCTTTGGAATGGTGATGAATGGTATCGATTTAGGCTGTGCTAACCCCAACTTTTTGGGTGGCTTTTCCTAAAGGTTTGGTAAACTTTCTCTGCCTATGTTGTTTGGTAGAGAAATTTTAGGAAAAATTTCATTTTCATAAAATTAACCTCCATAATTTAAAGAAGAAATGCTACTTCCATCGACTTAGAGGGAATACTGGGATTCTTTCATTAAGAATTTTTTAAATTCTAGTTATATCATTATTTTCTTATATTTCACGTACGTATTGGCCCCCCTTCTTAGGATAAAGGAGGTATTCACTAATTTTTCCTCTTTTTCTTTAAAATAATTTTTTTAATCTTATTTTATTTAGATGAGTAAACAAAACGATTAAATAGATGCGTAAAAGATGTGATGTCTTACCAACCTACTGCAGCCAAGAAAAAAGAATAATAGTAAAAAAGCTTTTTTTATTTATCAAATAGAAAAAAGTTGTTCATAATGTTGTACATTTTATGTAAAAGAAAAATGGAATCAAGAATCATAACCCCATCCCTGCAACTCTATCATTCTTAATTCTATTGCATTCCAATCCAGTTAAATTTGTTGCATTTTCAACATTGCAAGACATGAAGATTGTTGAACGCCCCCCCCAACCCCACCCCAATAAGGGAGACTAAGGGTGCATTTAGAAAAACTGTAGCTGCATTGTCACATGTGGTTGGGTGGGTAAAGAAGCTAGTTGAATGTTTCGTAATTAAGGGTACGTTTTCGTTTACTTCACTATGTCAATTGGATTAACCTTTTATCTCATCCATTGTTTTTTACGTAATAAAATGTATAAAATAGTGAACAACTTTTTTCTATTTGGATAAAAAAACTTTATTTTTTTATTTTTTAAAATGGTACGTTTGTAAGACATCACCTTTTTTTAAGCTTCTATTTAATCGTTTTATTACTCATCTGAATAAAATAAGATTAACAAAATAATCTTTTAAAAAAAGCAAAATTTGTGAATACCTGCTTTATCCCAAAAAAAGTCAATATGTAACGTGAAATATAAGAAAATAATGATAGAATCAGTATTAGAAAGTTTTTGATAGAATCCCATTCATTGTTTTAGATTATGGAAGTTAATTTGTATGAAATTTAAATTTTTGTAAAATTTCTTTTACCAAACAACACAATTAGGGAAAGGTTACCAAATTTTAAGAAAAGATACCCAAAAAGTCGTACCAAAAACAATGTAAATTGATACCATTCATGATCATGATTCCAAAGGGCCTCCCAAAAATTGATTGTCATGCCTCGCTGACTAGAAATACATTTCTTATTTTTGATACCTTGTTGGGGCAAAACTCAATCACGATAAAGATTTCCATCTTAACTCATTGGTCAACATTAAGTGGTACTCAACACCATCTTTTATTCAGTCTGGCACTCGTCCTTCCATCAAAAATGCCTGCAACATTGATGACATTGTCACTCGTAAGACCTGGAAACTTCGAGGGTAATGATATTATTACTGTGAGATACTACGCTCTCAGTGTTCCTTTTCATGGATATGCTAATGTTATTTTCCGTTCTGCTGTCCTCTACAAAAGTTCCAACAAGATCGTCGCATATTTATTTATTTATGTATTAAATATTTCCATTATGTTCGCTGGTTTTTTGACGTAGTTTCAGTAACTTAACTCTTTCTTACAAATGTCTATAGGCCACATTACAATGTTAACATGACTGGAGTTAAAGTTGGGAATTCGTCTCTGATACTTCCGTCGGATTTGTTTGAGCTAGGAGGCAGGAAAGGGGCGATAATTGACATTGGCACTACTCTTGCTTATCTCCCAGAGACTGTTTATGAGCCACTACTTCTTCAGGTATTTCATTTGCTTGACTTTTTTTTTTAATTTTATTTGATGTTATCCAATAGACTCAGACACTCAGGCGATGCACTGTGTGTACACAGGTACTCTCATGGCAACCTAACTTGAGATTGCTTACTGTCCAAGACCAGTACACATGCTTTAAGTATAAAGGAAGGTACGATTGCTGCTGAGCTATCCCTAAATTGTCCTCCCGGGAGTACCAAGGATGGTGCTTCTGAACACAGTATTTTTTTTTAAAAAAAAATTTTGGGGTTCTTTGTGTGTGTGTGTGTGTGTGTGTTCTTTTTTTTTTTATTTTTTTGTGTTTTATCTTTTGTTTCTTGTTTTATTTTCTGAAGTGTGGATGTATATTGCATTGTACACCGGGGGTGTTGTGTAGTTTCACTAGTTTGCCCAGGCTTAGAACTGTAACACCACCGTTTGGTTACTGTTCAAGAATTGAAGTACAGATAAATATACTATTTCTTCCCACCTTTAAGAATTCATATATATGGTTTGTCCTACATTGGTTGTAAACTCTCAGTTCTGTCTCTCTTTCGTGGCATAGTGGCGTGTAACGCCCCTCCCCGCGGGTTTTTGCTCTTGTACAATGTCATGGGTCATGGGTTAATTGCTGAAAGTTTGATGCAACATAGAGTAAGTCATCCAGGCAAGAAAAGAGGCTAACATAAAATTTCAAGTGTCAGTTTAAAGTGCAACCACGACGTTGATTATAGGGAACTTCCCACCTGGAACCTTTTCTCACTGTTTTATCACATTTCTACCCTAGGATATCATTCACTTTGGTTTGAGCTTTTGTGTGTGTGTGTGTGTGTGTGTGTGTGTGTGTGTGTGACGTTAAAAGGAAGCAAGTTTCCCCCAAGGCTTCCAATCATGAGGAATCCAATGGTAGTCAAATGACTCAAACAGCTGTTTCTCTATGTTGATCGTCTTGGATTTATGATTTGTGGTTTGCTGAGTGACATGTCTTAGTTTATCGTCTGTTGATTGTATGGCGGAAATCTTCTCCTCAGATTGTTAAATTTCAACATGCATGTTGGTTTTCAGTTTTCACTGATTCACTCATCTTGTTTAACCAGGGGAAAGAGTTGTGGCTGACAAAAGCTTCTTGTCAAAAAGAGATTTAGTATTTGAAAAAGCAATAACAATTTTTTTTTCATTCTTTTGTGTGTCCCTTCTTTTGCCTCCCCCCCCCCTCCCGCCCCCGAGTTGGAGGGTGTGTTGACTGTTATACGATGGTTGAAAGTTATAAGTTCGTTGACAATTGAGTAATACATTCTTTTGCTTTTCCCCCTTGAATTACAGCGTTGATGATGGTTTCCCACCTGTGACATTTTATTTTGAAAATGGGTTGTATATGGAGGTTTACCCTCACGAGTACTTTTTCCCTGTTGTAAGTACTTCTAACTACAAATCCTATGTAGATTTTCTTTGATGCTATTCTGGTTCTAGCTTGGTGCCTGTTCTTTATTGTCTCCCTTATTATCTCCCTGCATATGTCGCAAATTTCAAAGAAAAAATGCACTTTATGTTATGTGTTTCAGCTTCACATCTTGTGTGCTTACTTTTGCTTCTTGTTGGGCAATGTATCTGCATACTCTACAATTGTACTTTGAGTTAAAGCTTGTTTTTATGGCATGAGTGTTGCTTTGGAGTTCAACTGGTCAGGTAAATGGCTATAGTACTTCAGGCTTTTGTTTGGCCCAAATGCTGGCTAAAACCTGTTGTCTTTTTTACTTGAGGAAATCTTCTATTTAACTTCATAATGTTGAAACTGTTGTGTACTTGGAATGACCTTTTCGTGACTTTGTGGATAAAAAAATCACGTAATATGATTATACTACATGAGCGAGTCCCCTTTGACTTTACTATTTATGTTAAGATGAAACAGTGCAATTTGAAGCACTCCGATGGCTGTTTGATTTAGTACGTTCTAAGAGCAATTCTTACAAAGGGGAATAATTGATGTAGGGCGCTCAAAGAGCAATTCTTACAAAGGGGAATAATTAATATAGGACACTCTAAGAGCAATTCCCACACCGAGAAAATTCGCATAAGAATTCTCAAATATTCAATATCTCAATTCATTCAAGCCTAACTCCCTAATGCATAATCGGGAATAAGGGAACTAAAAGATAAACAAGATCAGAAAGATATTATTTTCTACCTAAGATGATAACTAAAAGATGAGCTATTCCTAAAATATAAACTACCAAGATAATAAAATATCAAATACGTCACATTTGGAAATATTAAGATATACCCGTAGCTCCTTATTCCTCTATCTTTATCCTGCATCGCTGTTCCTCACTGGCACCTAGATGGTTTTTTTATCTGAAATGACTGAAGTATTTTTTGCTGGCACACACATAATATCCGGTTTCCTTTCACATTTGGACAACGTCATCTTATGCTATAATCATGTTATAGTTGTGGAATTCCATTATCATGTCAAATCTTCTCTTTAAGATCTGTGATAAAAGTGCAGTGGAAGAGTTGGATGAATAATATTAGTGGACATTTTTGTTACTATACTATTTATTGTTGCTTTAGCTTGAATTCCTGATCTTAAATTGTGAATCCAAAACAGACCTTTTCTGATTGAGCCCGTACCTGCACTTGTTTGTCTTAAATTTTGTTTCAGGGCAGTTCATGCCTCCCATCCTCTCAATCAGTATCTATTTTCAGTTTTCTTTTTTTTAAAATTTTTCGTTGACATCACTGCATCTCTCTGTATGGGCGGTATGTGAATCTTAAGGGATCTCCTGCCCTATTGTTACATGACTTCTTCAACTTCCTCTTGTCACAAGTTTGTGGCTAAATTTTGTCTTGTTCTGACCAAAATTGTCAGCTATGACCTCTTTGCTAAGTGATGTTCTCATCTTAATTGACCAAATTCTGTCATGTTCTTACTGTTGTAGGATGATTTGTGGTGTGTTGGTTGGCAAAATAGTGGGATGCTATCCAGGGACAAG
This sequence comes from Carnegiea gigantea, assembly GCA_029747015.1. NCBI lineage: Eukaryota > Viridiplantae > Streptophyta > Magnoliopsida > Caryophyllales > Cactaceae > Carnegiea > Carnegiea gigantea. The sequence goes on from JAKOGI010002240.1 coordinate 14,704, forward strand.
ATGAATCTCACTCTTTTTGGAGGTAAGGGCAAAAATATTCCTGTGGCTTCTGCAAGTGCTACCCTGCGACATAAAAGTTTTCTTGTGAATTGGGATTACCATGTGGCTTGCTCTGGCAGCTAACTTCTTTTGAAAACGCGAGTATTTGCATGCTTTACAAATTGTAGCTTTCTAATGTTAGTCACTATTTGGTGCTGATTCATGAATTTCAAGGACTCTGTTGCCTTCTGTGTTATGTTATCTGCATGATTTGAAGGCCTACAACTGTCTTTTGGCCCTTGTAGACAGAATTTTTGTTGTCCGTTATAGTTGCATTTTTATGGACGGCTTCTCTTTCTTTCTTTCTTTCTTTCTTTCTTTGTTTTTATTTAAAATTTTTAAATATCCATGTCAGAGATATGCTCTTAGTAAATGGTGTCCTACTATTAAGATTAGAGGAGTCCTCATGGCTTAATTTGACAGCTCAGTGAGTCCATTGTTCCAGATTCTTTCTCCTTCTCCTGCTACACCTTAGCTCCTTTCAGTTAGAAGCAAAATTCTTGGTTAGTGAGAGAAGAACGATAAACCTGTTTTGATTTCTACAATATTCACTGGTGGAACTTCTTAGTTTAGCACATCTTAATGAATACTTGTGTATCAAGGACCCTTTCATGCGGGGGGTTTTGGTGCTAGATCTGTTGTTTTAGTATATTCTTGCGGGTTAAGAATGTGAATGCGAACTATATCTATGCCTCAAAAAGCGAACAAAAGAAGGGAACATGATGCTAGTTGAATAAATATGCTAAAGTGATCAGTTGAGTCATCATTTATCTTTTAGTTGATTTATAATTCACTTTCCTTAATCCATTTTGGTTGCAGATCTGGTTCTTTCAAACAAGTTAGTCATCTATGATCTTGAAAATCAGGTCATCGGATGGACAGAATATAATTGTGAGTATCATACTTTATTTTTAATTATCTACAGCAATGCATGGTATTTGTTGAGGATGTGCCTGTTTTTACCAAAATATGTTAGCAATAGCATTCTAGGTTTCTATGTCCACTTTTAGGACTGCTAAAGAAGCCTATTTTTACTGTTTTTTAAAGCTTTGATTGTAAATAGACTAGAGCCAATTCCTGTCTGAATTGTCTTGTGTTTCCTTTCTGTGGAGTAGTAGGCAATTAATTCATTCTTTTCAATCTAGGGTCCTACATGATCAACCTCTCTGCTATTTAGGAGTGACTCTTAGGGGCTGGATGTGGATTTAGATTTGGAACATTCTAGGCTTCTCTCCCTGCTTGGTTTGCACATCATGACTAATTATCTAAGTACTGTGGAGTCCATTGTTATTTCCTTGCTTGGAGATGGTCTGGTTGTTTTTAGTCATCTTGGATGTGATCTCCTGCTTATGAATGATAGGAGTTCTTGTCACAAAGATGTAACCATCAATGTACATTTTGTTGCTTGCTTAGTATCCAATATAGTGGCTGTGTTCAATATGTCTAATTTGGTCTAATCTACTTATTGGAAGTTTTGACCCCTGAAATCTTTAGTCAAGCTCTGAAACTTGTATTGGACTTCCTTTTTAAAAAAAATAAATAAATAAAATGTGAAGATTTGTGAATGAAGGTTGAACCTTTGGACGCAGAGGCTGGAATTTGTAGAAACTTAAAAATTTGGAGAACGTTGAAACTTTTATTATTATTTTGAAATCTGTAATGTAGCTTTGAAATCAGCCTTGAAAAATTCATAAATGATCTGCTTCAGATTTGTACAATGAAAAGAACGGAAACCTTATCCTTATACTAATTTTGAAGCTGTTGATTGATATGTTGTGTTCTCTTATTGTGGTCAAATATCTTGTTCTGGTAGGAAATTCCTCTATTTATACAATTGACTGTCATGAATTAGTTAAAAAAATATGACTTGCTTTTGGCTTGAATTGTGAAAACTTAATTATGTGAAATTGTACTCTTGATGAAACATTTTTATGAATTGTACAGTTGATAAAACATTTTCCCTGTTGTCAAAAACTGTTTTGTGAAGGTTCTTTCAAATGGGGGTCTTGGAGCTTCTCTGTATCTTTGACGACATGTGTTTTAACTTTTAAGATGAGTATCTGAATTGAGTTTTCCTTGTGAGAATAAGTCATTGATTGTGCTTGCCTCCTCGCATGCTTTGTTTTCAGTGTAAGACCGTAAGAGAACCTGCTATGACCATTTGTACAATTTATGAAAAAGATTAAGCTTTTGTACATTTGAACATGGCAAGAGGATAATCATCAACCCTCAAGCATTAGCTGTTTTAGTAACGTTTCTGTTGATTAACGTATTGAAGGAAGCGTAAAGTCTCAGGCTGTTCATGTTTGATTGAAGCTTCCTGAATTATTCTCAGAGCCAATTATGCTAATTGCTGCATGTGTACTGAATCTATTCTATTCAGACCTAACCTGGGCCAATTCCTTTCTCTCTCTGTCTCTCTGTCTCTCTCATTGGTTTTGTGTTTTTTTTCCTTCTTTTTTGAAGGGGGGAGGAGGTGTTCTCTTTCCCTGAATTCTGGAGAGGTTGTTGCAGTGTCTGTACAGTTAGCAACTGTTGTCTACTTGCTACTCTACGGCATAAGTAGGACAGCTAGCGGGACATTTTGCTTTCGTCCTCCGTAACTTGGAAACTTTAAATGGATTTCCTTCATCATCTTCAATTCAATCTTTAAACTTAGGATAGGAGTTTATTGAGGAGATTACAATCGTCTGTCTTACCATCATTTTTATTATTTGTTTTATTTTTAGGCTCTTCAACCATTCAGGTAAAGGATGAGCAAACGGGGACAGTTCATCTCGTAGGCGCCCACTACATTTCTTCAGCTTCTACTGTAAATGTAATTCATACAGCTCTAATTTTGCTGTGCGCAACAGTCTTTCTTATTTTGTCAATGATTTGACCTTATAGAAGTGCATACATGTATGATCTGTATATGCAATTGTATACAGATGCCTAAACCCATGAAATCCTGGTGTATATGATCGTTCAGGAATAGCAATGGTAACTCTTTGATCCCTCTTTCTGAAGTCACCTTGTTTGCTAGAGTGCATTCAGATTCGCGAGTTCTACAGCCCCTTGCTTAATGGTGATGAAGGTCTTGTTTCACGGATGAGACTTGCTGCTTATGGGAACCAACGTGAAAAGTAGAAGTAAATGCGGAAGCAGTGAAAAATAAAGGTTACTTTTTGTCAGCCGTAAAATACTAGTTAGTGAATTGTAGAAATAGAGTATTTTAGGGCACACGCAATAAGCATAGTTTGGGGCGCGTATGTCAAATGGAATACACAGTAGGCGTGGATGCATCTTTTGAACTTTTCAACAAGCACATGCAAAATGTACCTGAAAAAACGAAGACATGGATAGACCTGGCAAAATTGACCCGAGATCCGAAACTAGAACTGAACGACCCGGATCCATACCCGAACCGACACTCGAAATAGGATGAACCGATTTGGACCCGAATACCCGAAGTAAACCGATCCGTAACAGAACGAAACTCGAATTGTAGCACGACCTGAAATTACCCACACCCGAAATGACCTGGCCCAATTCAAACTCGAACCGAAGTGACCCGAACCGAAGTGAACCGAAAATGGTTAACCCGAACCAGACTCGAATCGTTCCCGTTTTAAAACCGATTCGATTCCTACCCAACTCAATTTGGCTCGAATTAAACCCGAACCTGAGTATACCCGACCCGAATATGACCCGAACCGAAGCATACTCATAAATCATAACTAGTCAACCCAAAACTGTTCCTAATCCCATAAATTTTATTGCTAAGGCCTAGAAGAAAAGATCCTATCGCAAATTCATAATTTAGCACAACTTCAATAAACAAGCAAATTATAATCTACATATAACCATAGTGCATAATTCATTAAAGCCTTTAACCAAGTAGGTAAAATGTAATACTGTTGACATATTTCAACCTATTGCTTGTTGCCTTATTGGCTTGTTGCTACCTCGTAAGTTGCTAATCCAATAAGTTGTCAATCATTACAGTAGCTCAATATTTGTAAATCTAGCTTGATCGAAACATAAACAATGATCCACATCACAATACCAAACTCAACGGGCCACCCACCCAGAGACATGGGGTTGACATCTCCCAAATTATGGTATTAGTACCACATGCAAATTCTTAGTTCAACTATTACAAATGCAACACCAATCAAAAATAAAGTTTACATCAAATGTAAAAGTTCACATGATAATCCTTCATCATCTCCTTAGTTACATATCTAAACGTTAATGAAGTTCACACAAATTACAATAATAAGAGGAAGACAACACGATTGGGTTTCCAAATCTGAGCAAGTAAAAGAAGCAACAATCTCAATGGTCTTCTAAACCTAGAAACTGAGATAATAGAAAATATTAGCAAACAAGAACAAGATGGCAACGCTTTTGGCATCTTGCTTTTTTCACTTGACATGAGTGTTTATATTTTGCTCCATCCACTAGCAAATATTCAAATAACATCACATATTCACATATAACATCGCAACAATGAGACTTGAAAAATTAAAAAAGATTAGAGCAACTACCTTGCATGTCGCATCAAATCCATCCAAGAAACCTAATTCAAGGTCCTATCAAGGTTTAAAAAATTCCAAAATGGTCCAAACCTATGAGAGAAACCCAAAAACTAGGGACATAGGGTGAATTAACTAACTAAGTACTACAGTAAGTGATCAATTACCTTGGCCATCATTTACGCTGAGGGAAAAATCTAACACCTTTAGTACTTGACCAATCCACATTTGATCCAATGAATTCTTCTTCTTCTTCTTGCGCTAAAGTGAAACAAAATGCACAATAAAAATTCACAAAAAGTGGAAAAAAAGATAAATATAAACAAATAAAAAAGAAGATACTCAACACTTACGTTGGAAGCCATATAACCAAGTCCGAATTGTTATCAATGCTTCCACATTCTTAGGAATATAAGAGCTTCTCCACTTATTTAAAATCCTACCTCCAATGCTAAAGGTTGACTCCGAAGCAATGGCACTGAGTTGGACGCTCAAAACATCCCTAGTTAGATGAGAGAGTTTACCATACTTCTCTTGATTGGTTTTCCAAAACTCTAAAACATCCAAATCTACTTTACGCTCAATTTTGGGATCTTCCAAATAAGTATCAAGTATTGACTTTCCACTTCCACTTGAATACTTGCTATCATTCTTATCAAATTCCTACAAAGTATAAAATTACACTTAATATATAGAAATTAGAAATACATTTTTATCACCTTAATATCAATTCAACTTGGGAAAAAATAACTTGGTTGATCTCACTATGTTGTCCTTAAAAGATAGCGTAGAGTTATAGAAAACATACCACCAAATAGTCAAATTTACGTTTGCGGTTTCCAATTCTTGAACTTGATCCACCAATGTGTGATGATGGTGTTGATGATACAATAGGAGTTGGAGGAGTAGTGCTTTGGGTATACTCTCTAAAAAGCATCTCCAACTTGAATTGTATATCGCTCACTTTTCTAATTGTCATTTCCTTATTTTCATAGAATTTCTCATAACAATACTTGATAAACACCAACTTACATCAAGGATCAAGAATTGTGGCAAAAGCAAATAATAAGGTGTACTCACTCCAATACTTTTCAAACTTTGCTCTCACCTCCATAACCATATTTCTGATAATTGGATCATCACAATCTAATTTCTCTTTCAAGAACATATCAATCTTCCACACATTTTCAAAGTACAAGTTCGATGTAGGATACTTACTACCAGAAAACATATGAGTTATATCACAAAAAGGTCTAAGAAGTTCATGAATTCTTGTAATCTTTTCCCATTCATCATCTGTCTGAAGAGCCTTGTACATAGGATTAATTTGAGCAAGTAACTTAAAAGTATCAACAGAAAGAAGTGCTCTATCAAGCATTTCATAAGTAGAGTTCCACCTAGTAGGCACGTCCAACCACAAAGCCTTGCTTTCCAAGATCATACACTGTTTGATACAATGTTCAAAAGTCCTCTTTCTAGACTTCGATCCCTTGACATATTTCACACTTTCTCTGACCTTAACAATACAATTTATCAATTGTTTTCAAGCCATCTTTAACAACAAGATTCAGAGTGTGTGCTGCACACCAAATATGAAAATATTCCCCATCACCTAATAAATGTCCATTCTCATAAAGCTTAGATCTTAATTTATCTTGCAGTTTGTCATTGATAGATGCATTATCCAATGTTATTGAAAAGATCTTATATTGAATGCCCCATTCTTGTAACAAGTCATACACAACATCACATAAAATAGATCCAGTATGAAGAGGTTCCAAATGATGAAAATTTAAAACTCTAATAGTCAACTTCCAATTAGAATCCACATAGTGAGCAGTCAAGCACGAATATCCCTCTTTTTGGCAAGAGGTCCACATATCACAAGTCAAAGAAATACATCTAGGAAGTGCAAGAAGAGCTAACTTAAGTTGTTTCTTAAATTGAGCATGTAACTTAAGGCAATCAGCTTTGCTGTGTTTCTAGTTATGGTTCTAACTTCATTGTTCAAGTATGTATGAATCTCTCTATTTCCTTCATGCTCAACCCAAGAAAAACTATACCCATGCCTTATGATCGCCCTAGCTGGCAAATCACGATAAACTTTTTGTTCAAACCTTTTCTCACCTCCTCCTTCTTCAGATGACTTCGCAAATTGATATGCTTTACATTTCTCCAAATGCTTCTTCATATTGCTACTCCCATATTGCGCAATAGCAATAAAGGTTGCTGTCTTGCAATGTGAGCATCTCGCTCGCTTTTTGCCATCACTGAAATTGGTCCCATCAATCACAAGAAACTCATGCTACACCAAACTTCTTCTTTTATCATCTTCGACAGGGGTGTCAAGGGCTGTTATTGTAGAAATAGAATTCAAATTTTCATCGGCATGCATTTCATTTCCTTGTCGTTCAATGTCCATAACTCCCTACATTTAATTCAAAAGTAGCGTAATGTAACTCAGTAACTAGAAAGTTCACTCCAAAAGAAAACATGAACTATATATGCAAATATATAGGACAATCAGGCTTGTAACTAGGAACTTCATCAAGTCTATAAAATATGAAAAGTTCTTGTAGTGGTTAGGATTAAAGTATACAATCAAACAAATTAACACAAAAAAAAGTACCTAGAAACTCCAAAAAGAGCAATGGATCTCCCTCAAGTTATAATAATCTTATTTTTATATTGCATGAATATAGATTTCATAGATTTTATATTTAAGATATCTAAACTATTTAAATCACCACTCTGGGGGGGGGGGAAGAAGTAGAGGATAGTTTTTTTTGAGGCATTTTATTATAGTTACAATTATAATAGAACTTTTATTAACAACATTAATAAGATGGGAGAACTTAAATCTATGGAGTCCAAAGCTTGAAGCCTTGAAATAAAAAGAACAAGAAATGTTCCAAGCCAAGCTGTCAAATTACTCAAATAGTTAAATAGCATTTAGCAATCAGCAGGCTCAGCACTCCTCTTGGTCCCCCCCGAAGCCAAAGGCACTCTTGTCAGTTGTCTCAATTCCATTGCTTGTTCCTCTCTCACTCTCATGAACTCAGTCACTCACTTTGTCACTCATGAAATCAATTCCATTTCTTGTAGTCTACATGAGCTACGTACCTCCCTCAAGCTTCCCTGAGGGGAGAGAATTAACAAACCAAAAAGAGTCAAAGAGGCACTGTTTCAGCTTCACTAACCTGATGGCCGCCGACGTCGACTGAGATACCGAGCAACCGTCGACTGAGATACCGAGCAACCGTCCGGTGGGTGGCTCCAAGCAATCGTCGAGCAGCAGTCGAGAGTTTTGAGGCGTCGATTGAGAGGTTCGAGGGGCTGGGTGGCGAGAGGTTCGAGCAACCATCGACTGAGAGGTTCGATGGACTGGTGAATGCCGTCGTCGAGCCATCGATTGAGATCGACTGAGAGGCTAGATCTGAGTAGACGACGACTGGTGAGGAAGGTTGGACGGCTGTAGCAGACGGCGCCAGCGACGGCTGGAGAGAGAGTAGAGGGGCGGCAATGGTTGACGGCGTTGGCTAGACCGCTAGAGAGAGAGTAGTGAGGTGGCGAGAGGGTCGTGTTGACTGTCGAGAGTGTGATTGTTGTTGAGAGTGTCTGAAAGGCTATAGAGAGAGAGTAGAGAGGCGTGAGGTAGTGAGGGCCGTGACTCGTGAGGCTTGTCTGGCTTGAGGGTTAGGGGTTTTGTTTTGTTTTGTCAAATTTACAAAATTATTATTAATATTTACTTTTTTTTAAGGTTTTAAACTTTGGGGGGAAATTCTAAAATTTTAAAACTTAATTAGTTGAGTTTGGGAGGGAAAAAGAAAAATGATTTAAGAAGAATTGAAGACTTAAGACGGAAACTTTATAAATGAAATCAAATGAAATTTAAGAGGAAAAAATAAAATAGTTACTAATTTTTAATTTTTAATTTGATAGATATATAATAAAAATAATAAAACATAAGCGATATAATATTTGGTGAAAGTAAGAATTACGAAAAGACAAGCATAATTGACAAATTATTAAAGTTATTGGGATATAGCAATATTATTTTAGTATTTAATTTACTTAATGCCTTAATGCATGCTAGGATTATAAATTTATAATATCCTTTTGTGAGCCTATGACAACGTGACTTCCATCATTCCGTCAAAAATACTACATTAGTGCATTACTGATCTACAGTCCTAAATTATCTTCATAACGTGTTTAAATTTTAACTCTTCATAATCATATTCGAGAATATATGTTTATACATGATCTCATAGCAATGTGACTCATTTGAATTTATTATTTTTTTCTTTCATGATAACCAACATTCACAATCACATAAATGTAATGACAATTAATACATATAGACATCTCATAAAGACAAATCAATCTTGATATGTGATCACAGATCACTTAACGGGGTATCAAAAAAACATTGAATCGATTATTAAAAATACCAACTTCAACTAATACGTTTCTGTTCACCAACTCAAATATGACAAATGTCAAGTTATGAATCAACACCGAGGTCAAAACAAAAAAAATTATTATTTTTTTCTTTTATTGGTCATCTTTCAAAGTATTTACGTATATTTTGGCATTGAGCCTTTCAAATAAGACAATTGACTCATGAATCATGATTGGCACTAGGTTGATTCACTAGTTTTGTCATAGTATATTAGTATAACCTCAACTGAGATACTTGAAACTATGAAATTTGACTTAGCAGCCCACAATCCTTTAGATAATTGCACGCTGCACAACTGCATAAGATATAGGGCTATTGATGGATTGTACTTGTATCTTATTAACATTCATAGTAGATGTATAACTAAGCTCATAAAAATTTTAAATTACAAAAGTTCCTATTAATTTTACTTAAACTTTAAAACTTCTATATATATATATATATCTATATATAATATATATATATATATATATATATATATATATATATATATATATATATATATTATATTATATATATATATGCACACACACACACACACATATATATATATATATAAAATTATACGGAGTTATGGACGTATAAACGATTAAACACTAACGAGTAACAACCTAACGTATGACTTAAAAGAAGAACATATAATAAATACGCTTATGCGCTATTGGGCTTGTCTAATTAAACGGATTTTATCTTTCAAATATAATTTAATATTGGAAATGAGCACATTCAAAATATACGTTGACTCGAAATTAACCTGACTTAATTTATACTTAACCCGATTTACACCCGACCCGACATTCGCCCGAACATTGAATCGAATCCCACCCGACCCAAATTAGACTCGACCCATACCCGATCCGAACCGGGCTACCGTACACAACCCGAAACATACCCGATCCAAACTCTACCCGAACCAAACCCAAACCCAACCTGAACATGGTTGAACCGAAATTGACCCAAACCCGAACTTCACCCGAACCGAAGCCGAACCCGACCCGAACATAGTTGACCCGAAATTGACTCGAACCGAACTAAGTCTCGATCCGTACCCGATCTGATTGACCCATTTGCTAGGTCTAGACATGGAATGACTAATGAGCATTAATTGAACAGCTTCAATCTTACTACGAAGTGCTGAGCCTTGATAACATTGACACCGAGTTCAAATCGTGCAAGGTTTTCGGTGGATATCAGCGTGGATTCTTGGCTCCGTTCGTGGCAGCCTAATCAGGGTTAGCTCTAGCCTTGGCTCCGTCAGTGGCAGCCTTATAGT
>JAKOGI010002240.1:30000-128079 GCA_029747015.1 Carnegiea gigantea
ATATGTATTATAACTCACTAGATATATGTCATAGCTATCCAAAGATATAGTAAAACCAGTGAAATATAATTTTTTAAGTACTTGCTCACTAATTGTATGTTTTAGCTCACCAAAACATATTACGAATAGCTCACTAAAAGTCAGAGTACAAGTGACCGAAACTTTAACCGAAAGAATATATCATATTACATCAAAAGATGAATATAAAATATCTCTCACTAAACATAAATCATAGTCCACCAAAAGTTATAGTGCAACTGGCTTAGAAAATATCAAACGTCAAAATATGAGCAAGAATGTTTGTGTACTAACTAAAATTATGCATTATTTTGTTTGCCCACTCATTTTTTTAATATAGTTACTATTGCTCACTAAGTAAATCACAGTGGTCAAATATATTTCACAGCTCACTGAATGTCTATCACAACTCACTAAATAAATAGCAAAACTTACTAAAAGAGATACTACTTACAAATTGTTTGAATTTTTTTTTCACGTTTTTGCTCACTAAATGTATATCATAGGACACCAAAATATTATATAAAAGTTCTTTAACAAGGCATAGTACAACTTACTAAAACACTTGAAGTGTCTATTCTTAAATTTGAGTTTAGCAAAAGATATATTATAATAACTTAGAAAATTGCATAATGTATATGTCAAGAAACACATACCACAGTTTACGAAAAAACTCAATATACCATGGTTGTCTATTATAACGACTCCCAAAAAGCGAAAATAGAATAGCGAAAGGGGGCATTTTGATTGAACGGCAAATTATTGTGGCAGATTTGGCTTCTGATATTGCAGACTGATTCGTCGTTTGAAGTACTTAACAGAGCTGCGTAAACAGTGTATCACTATGAGCAATAGATGGTATCTTATTTGATGCAAAATTCGACTTGACTAGCTAATTAATCCGCCCCCTTTTTTCTGAGAGTTATGTGGGGTATGAAATTGCAAAGTCAATCATGCTGATAAAATAATTTAAAAAATCTTTGTGTCAAATAATTTAAAAAAGTCTTGATAATTATCTGGATTGTGTATTTTAGAAATATCTAGAATTGTGCACTAAATATCTACCTAGGCCCTAGAATTTATAAGAAAAATCTAGATAAAAACATAAAAGGAGAATTAAATTAAAATTAGAAATATCTTAGATAATTTTGGAGGGTAAGGCCAAATCTCCCACTATAAATATCACATTGGAGGATCACTCGGAGCAATGCAATACAACACTTCTCATTCTCCCAATTACTCTCTCCTCCTATGAAGCTTCCAACCATCAAACATCTTTCATCAAATTAAATTATTTCCACCATAATCCCACCAAGCTTCTATACAATCCAACAGTGGTATCAGAGCCAACTTTTAATCCAAGCCTTCCCTTTCCTTCACATCCAAATAATTTAACCCCATGTAATTCATATCTCAACTCTCAAATCCTCCATCCTCAAACTTTCAACTCCATAAAAATATCATTGTCTCTACTAACCCAAATACATCCTTTAACTATGTCCCAAATAATTGGGTGCCCATATTTGATGGTGAAAATTATCAAATATGGAGTGTCCAAACGAGAACTCTTCTAAAGGGACAAGGGCTATGGGATGTGATAGCAAAGGGATATGAAATCCCATCCTAAGATTCTAAAGGAAAGAAATCTTGGGATGAAGATAAGCAAAAACAATGTGAAGAAAATCAGAGGAAGGATTGTAATGCCCTCTCATTAATTCAACGGGGAGTTACTCTATCCATATTTCCCCGTATCATGGCTGCAGAGACGGCTAAGGAGGCTTGGGAGATATTGGAGCAAGCTTATAAAGGCTCAAAAAAGATAATATCCTTTAAACTTCGAAACTTGTGGAAAGAATTTGAAACTTTACTTATGAAGGAAGGTGAAAGTATTGAAACATTCTTCAATCATGTCTCTAATATAGTAAATCAAATTAGAACATATGGGGACACAATTGAAGATGTAAAAATTGTACAAAAAGTTTGAAGACGCCTTCCTCCTAAATATGATCATATAGTGGCTGCAATTGAAGAATCTAAAGATTTATCTACGCTAACTTTAAATCAATTAATGGATTCTCTACAAGCTCATGAGGACCGAATGCGTAGACATTTTAAGCAGCCACTAGAACAAGCTCTTCAGGCTAAATTAAAATTCTCCTACAATGGAGAAAAAATTGCCATGATCGAAACTTCCCTCAGAAAGGGGGGACATCAAATTACCGTGGTAGGGGGAGAGAAAATCAAGCCAGCCATGAAAATGATAAAATCGGCTCATATTGCTGATTATGCAAAAAGAATAATCATAATACTAAAGATTGCTGTTTAAATGCAAAAAATGTACGTGGCATACTCATCATTTTAAAGATTGCAGAAACTAGGAAAATAATAATAAAGCTAAATTTTCTGAAAAACATGACTCTGCTGAAAATGAATTTTATTCTTATTTAAGCACACGATAAGAGTCATCTGATGTTTGGTACTTAGACAGAGGTTGTTCGAACCACATGATTGGCAATAAAAACTCTTTTGTCAGCCTTGATGAAAATATAAAATCTCGTATTACTCTTGGTGATGGTAGTCACCAAGACATTGCAGGCAAAGGGACAATTGCAGTAAGAGCTAAAAATGGCTCTACTAAATTTATACAAGATGTCTTATATGTCCCTGGCCTAGCTCAAAATCTATTAAGTGTGGGGCAATTGCTCCAAATAGGCTATATGGTGAAATTTGATGAAAATAGATGCCTCATACATGATAAGAAAAAGGGCCAATTAATTACATTTGTAACTATGGCTCCTAACAGGATATTTCCCTTGATGATGCCACTGGAGCACAAAGTTGCCCTCACTACTACACTGGAGAGTACTAAATTATGGCATTTACGATTCAAGCACTTAAATTATAAAAGTCTTAAAGTATTAAAACAAACGGAAATGGTAATTGGCTTACCCTGTATTATTGATAACAAAAATATATGTGAGGGTTGTATATTTGGAAAAATGTATAGATTACCATTTCCAAAGGCCTCGTGGAGGGCCAAAGTCCCACTTCAATTGGTGCATGCTGATATTTGGTGCCCATCTAGAAATCCCACAATTAGTGGGAAAAGATATTTCTTACTATTTGTTGATGACTATACCCGAATGATTTGGGTATATTTCCTGGAGCAAAAATCAGAAGCATTTACATATTTTCGAGAATTCAAAACTCTTGTTGAAAAATAATGTGGGCATAATATGAAAATATTAAGAACAGATTGTGGGGGAGAATTTATAGATGAGGAATTTATGAGCTTCTGTAAGAAGCATGGCATCAAAAGAGAATTGACAGTGAGGTGAACACCTCAACAAATTGGTGTTGCCAAAAGGAAAAATAGAACAATTATGGAAATGGCCCGAAGCATGCTACAAAGTAAAAATTTACCAAAATATTTTTGGACCGAAGCTGTAAATACAACAGTGTATATTCTTAACCGATTCCCCACAAAAGCAGTGCCAAATCAAACGCCCTATGAGGCGTGGTTCAAAAGGAAGCCCAAAGTGGAGCACTTTAAAATCTTTGGCTGTATTGCCTATGCCCACATCCCGAAAGAAAATCGGGAGAAATTGGATGAAAAAGGAGAAAAATGTATCTTCATTGGATACAGTAATAGGTCAAAAGGCTATCGCCTTTATAAACCCGAGTCAAAGAAACTCATCATCTCAAGGGATGTCATATTCGATGAAGATGCACAGTGGATTTGGCAAGACAACTCTACACAACATCTAACATCACAAAACCTTTTTCCAACCTCATCTCAAGAAGGAGGACACATTCAAACACCCGAGCAAAATTCACCTCCTTTATCAAGCCCACAATCTCCCAGAAATACACCCATAGCAACTCCAATTCCAAACCTTCCTCAATCAACACATCGCTCACAAAGAGATCGACATCCTCCAACCCACCTCCAAGGCTACCAATGTGGCCATACCATCACCACTTTTTTCGCAGGTGAACCACAAATTTTTTAAGAAGCAGCTTAAGACGAGAAGTGGATCAAAGCCATGGGCCAAGAAATCAAGATGATCGAGAAAAATGATACGTGGAAGCTTACAGATAAGCCCAAAGATAAGGATATCATAGGCCTTAAGTGGGTCTACAAGATAAAGTATACTGAAGATGGCTCAATTCAAAAGTATAAGGCCCGACTTGTTGGTAAGGGCTACTCACAACAACCAGGGATCGACTTCAATGAGACGTTTGCTCCAGTTGTACGCATGAAGAACATTGGAACGATTCTTGCCGTCGCAGCACAGCTAAAGCTGCTAGTTTATCAGCTCGATGTCAAATCAGCATTTCTTAATGGGGAGCTTGAAGAAGAAGTCTATGTGGAGCAACCTCAAGGATACATCATCAAAGGACAGAAAGACAACGTTTATCGTCTACACAAGGGTCTATATGGCTCAAGCAAGCTGCCCGAGTATGGAACAGTAAGATAGATGGTTATCTCTTACAAAATGGCTTTATAAAAAGCCTAAGTGAGCCATCTCTCTATGTCAAAACCCATGGGCCAAATGATTTCCTCATTTTGTGCCTTTATGTAGATGGTCTCATCTACACATGCACCAACATGAAGATGCTTAATGAGTTCAAGAAAGCAATGATATCAGAGTATGAAATGACTGACCTAGGGCTAATGAAATACTTTCTTGGGATGCAAGTAAAGCAAAGCCCAGGTCGCATCTTCTTATCTCAAGAAAAGTATGCAGATGACCTACTCAAGAAATTCAATATGGTTGACTGTAAGCCCATGGCCACACCTATGGCCATCAATGAGAAACTATCTAAGAATGGTGGCCAAGAGAAAGTTGATGCATCACTTTATCGAAGTCTTGTGGGGTCACTTATCTACCTTACACATACAAGGTCAGATATTGTTCATGCTGTCAGGGTTGTCTCTAGGTTCATGAGTGAACCTAGCAAGGCACATTTTGCAGCAGCAAAAAGAATACTTCGCTATGTCAAAGGGATGAAGAATTTTGGTATTCTCTATAAGATCGATGAAGATTGCAGCCTCACAGGATACACAGACAGAGATTGGGCATGATGCATCGATGATAGGAAGAGTACAAGTGGTTATGTATTTCAACTAGGATCTAAGATCGTCTCATGGTCTTCAGGGAAGCAAGCTACAGTCGGACTATCATCAGCAGAAGCAGAATACATAGCAGTAACAAGTGCAGCATGTGAAGCAGTGTGGCTTAGAAGGATTTTGAGAGATCTATAAGTCAACACCCAAAAACCTATAACAATATTCTGTGACAATGTGTCAGCTATCGCCATGATAAAGAATCCAGTTTTTCATAGCCGGACCAAATATATAGAGATACGACATCACTTCATCAAAGAACTAGTCAAAAAGGACGAGATCAAGTTACAATTTTGCAAGACGGGGGAGCAACTAGCAAACATCTTTACCAAGGTCATATCGATGGAGAAATTCATCCAGTTCAGGCAACAGCTTGAAGTTCAAGATTTTTCATATTAGGGGGAGGGATAAAATAATCTAAAAAATCTTAGTGTCAAATAATCTAGAAAAGTCTTGATAATTATCTAGATTGTGTATTGTAGAAATATCTAAAATTGTGCACTAGAATATCTACCTAGGCCTTAGAATCTATAAAAAAAATCTAGATAAAAACTTAAAAGGAGAATTAAATTAAAATTAGAAATATTTTAGATAATTTTGGAGGGTAAGGCTAAATTTTCCTCTATAAATATCACATTGTAGGATTACTTGGAGCAATGCAATACAACATTTCTCTTTCTCTCAATTAGCCTCTTCTCCTATAAAGCTTTCAACTATCAAACATCTTTCATCAAATTAAATTATTTCCACCATAATCCCACCAAGCTTCTATACAATCCAACACATACTAGGTATAATTCTGCGCAACGAAGGATTTTTTTTTTCTTTTTTTAAAGATGGATTGACGTTCACTCGCACTGGAAGTACCAGGTGAGGGGGTACAAAGGGAACATAGCGCTGTGCGTGTAGTTGAAGGAGAAGGCTTGCAATGGAGGCAATGGCAGGCCAGAATTGGCTACACAATCATCAAACTTCAATACTCTAAACAGCTTCGGATTCACCACCGACTGAGGAAACCCCCCGCACTTGACATGGATGTCGATCATCGGACACGTTCCGCAGTTGTTGCGCACTTCCACCTTGAACTTCCCCTTCCCCAATTGAGTCTGTTTAATGCTCGGTGCACTCCCAACGCATCTGCTCGTCGTTTCTTTTCCTGTTCCATTCACAGTTCCATTCACTTTTTAGCATGAGAATGCTGTCATCTTGTTAAATGTGCAACACATTTTCATAAGAAGTTTTAATTAATCCCAAAAAAAGTTTTCTAAAAGATGTCATTCCGCGCTTTCACAGTCTGAACAGGAGGAACGATACCTTTTCAAGGTTTCCCATATTTCTAGGTAGCAGCTAGCAGACAGCATCTCAAGTATGTGAGAAAATTGTATCAATGCATTACTTTTATAACAAAATACAGCACTAGCAGCAGAATAGAGAGAGACCGGGGGGGGGGGGGGAGAGAGAGAGAGAGAGAGAGACCATGAGACAGGAAGAAAGCCAAAGCAAGGGAAGCCCAGAAGAGGAGCTTCAGCACGTTCGACTGTTTCTGCATTGCTACTGCTTTCCAACTGACTTCGAATGGCCCTTGTTCACAGTTTAAAAAAAAACAAAAGGCTAAATAGAGGCCGAAGAAGAAAGAGAATTGGGTTTGGGTGATTCTAATTAATGCAGTTTCGTAAATGTACGAAACAGGGGGCAAAAGAGGGCAGAATAAAGGGAGGTTCACATGCACATGGAGGTGCAATGAACTGCAAAGTTGCAATGTGACGAGGGGAAGGAATGGAAAATGAAAGTTGTACTGTTATGTCCCAAGTCAAAAGTGCAAAGACATGCATTTGCTTCTGTCAGAGGCAGAGACAGAGGCAGACCTACTCTCACATGCACTAACTCACTCACGGTTCTCAGTATCCGTGAACTGTCCTTTTTACTTTCATCCTTCCGTGTTGGATTAGGATAAGGCACAATGGTAGACTGGTAGTCATTGTCGTGATGTGCATTCCACAATTTTTGCGAAACCAATCGGACGGCTTGCGTGCGGCTCTTGCTGGGAATTTGTACATACTTATATTGGCCCTATTTGCCAATCAGCTGTTGGCCGTTAATTGGTAGCTATTTCTATTAGCTATTTGTTGTTAGTTATTTAAATTAACTGTTTACATTAACTATTTGAATCAACTGTTTCTAAAAAAGGTGTTTGATAAAATTAATTGTTTCTCCAAAGATTATTTGTTAAAGTTCCATTTATGCCCTTTCTATATATTACTTTTTAGTTGAACATAATTTTTTATTTGTTAGCCATTTTATTTTCTTTTCAAAATGAATTAAATTAATGCCATATCTAAAAATTAATTTATATATTATCACTACTATATCCACGCCTTGTCGAAGAAGAGATGGTCGGATGGCCATCCCTCCACATGTTCCTTCCCCCCAACCCGGGTTCAAACTTGGGGGGCACATTTGCAGTGCATTTGTGTGTGGGAGAATGTGTGGGCTTGGACTTTGGTTTGGACTTTGACATTCCCTAGCTCCAGGTTCATTTAGGTCCACTAGGTACCCCTACAATAGGGGCTTAGTTGGCTGGCCCCGCTTACCATTTTAAGAAAAAAAGATTTTTGGAATATAATAATCCCAACTTATGGGGTGGTGGAAGATAATAAGTTGAACTTAGGAAATCCTTGTCAGTGAGCTTTACTTTGAAATGATTTATTTTTGGTATACCACCATCGAGTCGGACTTGTCGGAAAGGTGACCTGGTGGTGGTTCATGCCATGTGTAAGTAAGAACTGAACAAAAAAAGAAAAAAAAGAAAAATGAGAGTTTGACCTTGTGTAATTAGTTGACCGCTTAATTTTTGACACATCAGGCTCTCTCCTTCCTTAGTCTCTCTCCTCTTGAAATAAACTTCCCACTTAACGTAATTAAAACCTGTAAAAAGTAAATTTCTCCCTCTCTCTCATCAAAATTTTGAAATCAATTGGAAAAGTGGAAACCCTAGAGTTGGAGTGTTGCGAATTGGGAGCAAAATTGAGTGTGTTTTCATCCTCTGTTGCTGCTAAAGCGAAAGTGGAAGGTCGTTGTTGACAAAATCGATAAGGAAACAGGGGGAGAAGGTGGAAAAGAAGCACATCCCAACTTTTTGTACTAAAGCGTGTAAATGTAAGCTTTTTTTTACTTAATTGTGATTAATTAAAGGGTTTAAAGGACACTATGTTTCTGTTATTGTTTATTGTTGGGTTGATCAGGGGATAAGGGTGTGTAATATGGCTAGTTTTGTAAATGTTGACCTAATGCATCCATGTTTTTATGTTTTATTTGCCTTATAAATAGTGTAATTGATGAAAATGAGTGTTGATGACATACTTGTAGAGATTCATCCTTGGGAAAAATTTGTGGATGGTGATAAGGTGGAATATGTTGGAGGTGGAGTGTCTGAGATTGAACCTGTTGATATAGATAGGTTATCTAGGTTTAAGATAATTGGACTTGCTAAAGATATTGGGTTTACCAATGTGGAGGAATTTTACTATCTAATACCTAGAATGAGTTTGAGAGAGAGGTTAAGGACTTGTCATAATGATTTTGAATCATTAGATATGGCGGCTGCTCTTACTGTTCCTAAAAGATTGGTTGTGTATTTAGTCCATAGGGTGGATGTTCCAAAAGAAGTGGTCCCTGAGATACTTCCTTTACCTTGGCCTTTTATGGCTACACAACAGTCTAATGTAGACCCAATGAGTAGCAGTATTAAGGATGGTCAAGAATGCGATCAAAAGGGGGTGCTTGATGGGTCAACAAGCACATTTGGGTCTCAAAATTCAAGGGGCACCAGAGTGAAGCAACTAGTTCAGTAAGACCTATAAGAAAGGCCCAATTGAAGAACCAGTTCAGTAAGACGAAACACTCACACTAATTCCAACCCTAACCCCAACCCCAACATCTGCTGCTACCCCTATTCCATCCCCTACCAGCACAACTCAAAAGGCCCATTCACATGATACAACCCCTATTTTCAATGTGAATAATGAGCATGTACCTGAATGGGATTGGAAAGACACTAGACCTGAGTCACCTATTCTATGCGATAAATTGATTAAGGGTGAGTCACTCATGAAGAGTCTGGTGATAGTGAATATGTTCTTGAAACTGAGGTTGACTTAAAGGCCTTTGAGGGCATTATAGGTAGCATTTCAAGAGCAAGAGGCAAAAGAAAAATAATATGGGTGGTGGTGTTGATGATGATGGGTGTGAGAATGATGGTAATGAGCATGATTGGGATACTAATATTCAAGATGAATGGGAGGCTGATGTTGAGGACCCGGAGACAAGTGATGAGGAGTGGGCAGCTACTAAGGCTAAGGTTGGTGAGTGCAAGAAACAAAAGGATTCAGGAAGGATTGATTATATTGAATAGGTGGTCAAGCAAGACATGACTGCAGATAAGTCTACTACTGGTGGTATTGAACAAACGCAATTAGGTTCAAGCTTTCATAGCGATTATGAGAATTCTGAAGCTGAAATGAATACTGATGGAGAGACTGATGGGGATGTCCCTAGGTTGTTAAGGAAAAAGGAGAAACCTATTAAGGTGGATGAGCACACTGATTTTAAGAAATTGAAATGGAAAGTTGGAATGACTTTTGGAATAGTTCCGGGGTTCAAGGATGCAATATCAAGGTTTGGAATAACACAGGGGTATGACTTAAAAATAGGTATCTCTGACTCAAAAAGAAGAAGGGTAGGTGCAGTTTGCAAATAGGGCTGCAGATTCAAATTGTATGCATCATGGGATAAATCCAAAGCTGCATGGGTTGTTAGAATAGTAAACAATCACCATGTTTGTACAAGGAACATCGTGAAGAATAGACAATTGAAATATACATGGATTGCATCTCACTGCTTGTTTGGGTTTAAAGAAAATTCAACATGGCATGCCAAAGAGTTGGTGAATGCAGTTAAGAAGGATCATAGGGTTGTTATAAACAAGTGGACTGCTTATAAAGCAAAACAAGCAACTTATGGAATGTTGCATGGCTCAATATTTGATCATTACTCAAAGCTGGGAAGGTACATGAAGGAGCTGAATATGTCAAACCCAGGTAGCTCATTCATTATTGAAACTGATCCTAAAATTATCAAGGACATCTCTGTTTTCCAAAGGATGTTTGTCAGCTTCAAGGGGCTCATGAAGGGTCTACTTTCAGGGTGCAGACCTATGATATACATTGATGGTACTTTATGAAGATATTTTTGGGAGGTTGTCTATTGGTTGCAGTTGGCATGGATGGAAACAATCAAATGTTTCCAATTACATGGGCTACTATTGAAGGTAAAAACAATGACTCATGGGAGTGGTTTCTTCAGCATTTGAGGGACTACCTTGGAGGCACAAATGGCTTTGGTTAGAGTTTCATATCTGATGAACACAAGGTGATTTTGTTCTACTATAAACTCTTTTTGGGTTGGAGTTCCAAGAATATGACTGACCTTATATATATTTTTTAAAATACAGGCAATTCTTCATGCTGTGGCAGCTATATTCCCTAATTGTGAATAGACACTGTGCTGGACATATATATGCAAATTGGAAGAAGACTAACAAGGGTGAAGAATTGAAGCTTTTATTTTGGAATGCAGCAAAGGCATACAACCAAACTGATTTGAAAGATGCAATTAAGGCACTCAGACAAACCTTCCCTTAGGCAGCAGAAGATTTTGAGTTTCAAAATCCAAGACTATTCTGCAGGGCCTTCATGAGAGAGGATTCAAAATGTGATGTTATTGTCAACAATATGGCTAAGACTTTCAATGCCTATGTTGTCTATGCAAGAACCAAACATTTGATTGACATATTAGAGGATATTAGAATGGCTTTGATGGAGAGGATTATGGTGAAAAGGTCCATTATGAAAACTTCTGAAGATGACATTTGCCCTAGAATAAGGAGTAAATTGGAGAAGGAAAAAGAAGAAGCAAGAAATTATTTCCCTGTTCCAGTTGGCAATAAGTCTTCCAGGTCAAGCACAGGCTAGACAGCCATGTTATAGATCTCAACCAAGACAAATGCACATGCAGAAAATGGATTCTCATAGGAATACCTTGTTGTCATGCTATTGCATGTGCAGCATGGATGAAGCAAGGTCCAGAAGGTTATGTGTATTCTTATTTTAAGAAGGAGAGGTATATAATAACCTATGAAGGTTCAATATCTCCCTGTGCTAGAGAGAGACATTAGCCTGAGAAGGACATGCCACTGCAACCTCCACTAGTTAAGGTAGGGCCTGGTATACCAAAGAGAAATAGAAGGAAAGATCCACATAAAGATCTAAAAAAGGTAGGCAGGTTGACAAGACATGGAAGGTAGATGGTGTGCAGCAACTACAAGAGTGCTGATCATAATAAGAAGGGATGTCCTCAACCAGCAGAGTTTATTCATGGCAACCCACCTCCACAGAAAAGACAATGGGACAGACTAAGGAAACAACCTAAGCTTCTCAGTGAGCTAAGGGAGTAAGGAGCAGCAGCTACTAGAGGTAGAGGAGCAATTAGAGGTAGGAGAGGTAGAGGGAGAACAGTTAGGGTAAGTATTTCACATTTCACTTTTTTATAAACAAAATATTTTTCTGGTTTTGCACATTATTAGTTTTTTATTTTTTAATATCTTAGGATATTCCACCCTCATCTGGACCATAGACCATGACAGACCAAGGCCAGTCTCTCATTTTTAGTCAAACATCAGTAGCTACCAGTGGCTCACAGCCTTTTAGTAGCCCTCAATAGTCAAGATTCCAACTTCCTTACGGTCTTTAAGTGTCAGATTTGTACATTGAAACAGTTAAATTTAGGTGTGGTGTTCTGTGTTGCGTGTTAAACTTATGTAATTTGGATATCAGATGTGTATACTTGAGGCTTAATGTGCCAGGTCTATAGTGACTTGTAAACATTTTTTGCTTAATTTGTTGACATACAGGCTCATTAGTTGCTACCAAGCACAATATTATAATGACTATTTTGGATCACATGATTTTGGAGCAAAATATTTCACCAGTTTCATTCTTTTCATTCATTCAATACAGAGTATAGCTACCCAACCACATTCATCTACCCTAATAAATAGCTACAAAGCTTGAATACCAATTCCTTACATATGCCCACACCATACCATCAATTTTTCCTAACCAGAACTAGCACAACTAAGAAAATAGTCAGATACATCCACAATTTGTGCCACCCCCACTTGTTTGCAGCTGTAAGTTTAGATGCCATGAGTTCCTTGTTCACTGCCTTCATTTCTTGTTCAACTCTTTTCCTCTTCTCCTCGTCCTTAACAATCTTGCTTCTCAACTTTGCATTCTCTTCTTTCAACATTTGCAGCTCATCAGCATTCATTGCATTCTCTTCATTCCATTTGAAAAACCTACATTCTTCATTAACCTACAAACACACAAAAAGTAACCCATCAATTGCAGATTGCACCCAATCATTGAGCCCTAATTTTTATCATTTCACTAATGTAACCCTATTTTGATTTCACTTACCTTCCACAATTAACATCCGAAAAACTTTCTCCCCCTATTTGGGGGTCTTCTACAGGTTTGATATATAGTAGGTAAGTCATGAAAACACTTTACCATGCCTAGAATCGAGCTCTGGCTACTTGAATTTGATGTCTTCCCAGAATTCGATGACCCAACAACATTTGCTGTTCTACAAACATATTCATCTCTTGGAACAGATCTCGACTTCGGGCTTTCGTTTTCTTCTTTCTCTTCGAAATCGCATTTTTTGCTTTGAAGAGGAGGGAGATCGAGAGAGAGATTTCACAAAAGGAGACAATGGGAGAGGAGGGAGACTGAGGAAGGAGAGGGAATGAGGAAGGAGAGAGCCTATGTGTCCAAAATTAAACGGTCAACTAATCTTACTAGGTTAAACAAGGTCAAACTCTCATTTTCTTTTTTTTTTGGTTCGCTTCTTACTTACACATGGCATCAACGACCGCCACGTCACCTTTTCGATGAGTTTGACTCGGTGGTGGTATACCAAAAATAAATCCCTTCAAAGTAAAGCTCACTAGCAAGGATTTCCTAAATTCAGCTTATTATCTTCCACCACCCCATAAGTTGAGATTATTATATTCCAAAAATCCCAAAAAAAAAAGACACTATACCCACGCCTTACAACCTTGTTTTGTTATTCATTTGAGGGATTTTTGTGGTTGTGAGTTGAATTTTATATGATTTTTTATTTATTTTAATATTTTCAAGTATAGTTTTTCTTTGTTTTTTACAAATTAAAATTTAGATAAATATCACATGATTTGATCTTCATTAGATTCCATTCAAATAAAACATATGTCACTATTAAACAAATGGAAAAGGGAGAGACTAGCAAAATAATCTAAAGCATAAGTACCAAACATTGACATTACTTTTAACTATTAAAACAAAAAGATAAGTTAGAAATGTTAAAAAAAAAAACTATTTATTCGAACTAATGGCATACTGTGTAGTTTTAATGAAGCTCTGGAAAGTTTTCTCATTTAAACAAACAGTTGTTTACAAAAAGTTACTCAAGTTAGCTTTTTATAAATTGGCTTTTTGAGGTAAAACAGCTATCGCAAAGAGCTGTTTAGTAAACACTAATTTAGCTTTTTTGACTAGGTTAAAATAGTTAAAAGTCCCAAAAAGCCATTTTCTACCAAAAAGCTATTGAAAAAGCTAACCGCCAAATACCTCATTGTAGATTCAGATTTATAGACTTAGTGACGTAATGCAATTTAGATAAAAAAATAAAAAGAAAAACCATAAAAATGGAGACAAATTTTTCAAATAAAACAATTATTATATATGATAACTCAAGTCCATAGACCTAGGATTCTTAAGAAAATCATGTTCACAGGCGTTCTTTTTTTTGTATAAAACTATTTTTGCCTCACCTAATTGTTCCTGACGACTTCCTTTTTGTTTTTGTTTTTGTTTTTGTTTTTGTTTTTTGGGTGAGGAGAACATGCCATGAAAGACAATTGTATTAATGATAATTTGTCCATCTGAACATAGGACTCAAAAAGTCTCGGACAAACAGCCACCCAAACCTTCTCGTGATTCACCACCTCAAACTTGGCAAGGTAGTGAGCCACTGAAATTCCATCCCTCCGAACATGACCCCAAGAACAAAATTTAAAGTCATAAAACAAACTAAACAAATCTTCCAAGACCAAATCAAAATCTATTAAGGAAAAAAAATTGCCTTTAGAAATTCTAGTCACAAGGCTGGAACAATCAGTCTCCATGATTATCCGGTCTCGAGAAGTTATAACATTTTATGTTTTGATGATAATATATCAACTTATTCCATGGTCAATGGGCTCCTTAAAAAAAAAAAAATCTGCTTACTCATAAACTACGAAAGTGAGTGTTCACATACTCATAATGCCTCTATAAAGTAAGATGAGCATTGTATATAGTTTTTACGTATAAAGGGTGAAAGGATATGAACAAAACATCCATAATTCCTTGTCTTGTTGCGTAGAGTATACATAAACAAATTCCTCCATCAACATGTCACTTTTGATAAAAGGTGCACCAACAAAATTTAGTCAAAAATAGTTTCTTTCCCAGTTCTTTTAATTTTTCTTGTACAACATCAATTGAAGGTCCAAATATATCTTACAAAATATCGCATGAGACATATGATGTTATGACGTGTAACTTTTCTAGAAAATACGATCGCTAGAAATGTAGCAAATACGATCGCTAGAAATGTAGCATCCTCTAGCTTCAATGATATTGATATCTATATGGGAATCACGAACCCTTATAATGAGATGGTATGAATGTAATACTTTAGTACTTGTACGCTATAAGGACTACATTGATAGTTGCAGGTCTTATTCCTCTCTTCTAATTCAATCAATCTAAATTACAAGGTTGCTAGAATTATGCTATTATAAAATAATATCATGAATATATGATGCAATAGTATTTATCATTATAATAAATAATGGTTATTGTTGGTAGAAGGCATTTTCACAAAAAAGTAAACCCAATGGGTAAAATGATTGCCACAAAGTGACAACCACGGTAACCACCATAACTCATGTGATGTGGACCACATATATGTCATAATTTAATCTCATTTGTTAATTTTTTGTAAATTTTTTAAAAATTAAAATTATGTTTTCTAAAAGGAATAAAAGTTTAATAAATATGTAGAAAAATAGTCGACTATGTGATGTTTGGATCTCACAATTTTGCCCTGGTCTAGGCAAGAAACATCCAAAATAAATAAATAACAAAAATAAATTAATAGACACAATTTACCCATGAGACCTCAAATTTTTCGTTTCAATGCATCCTCTCGCGGCCCTCCGAAAATCTGGCCTTTAATTTGTTCCCAAGCGGAACTCACTTGTATTTTGTCCCAAACACCAGTGCCGTACCATTCCCTAAACTTGACCCGAAGGGATTGCTAGCCACTGCTCCTTCCCCTCTTCCTATACCTGACCACCAATGAGCAGTGACGAAGCCAGGAAATTCAGAGAGAGATGTCGGAATTAATAGCACACAATATAAAATTTAACAATAGTTATAAACTAAAATTAAATAACAATTATATTGCTAAAATTACATCTAATCTAAGTGTCCTTGACGAGATCTTATATTTTGAAAGCAATGCATAATATCATCAGTAGATACACTTTCAAATGAATATCCTGAAAGTATTAACAGTATCATTCAAAAACTCATCCGAGATTCGATTGCGCAAGTTAATCTTGATATATTTCATCAAAGAAAACACTCTTTTAACTATTGAAATTGCCAAATAAACTCTTTCAATGGGACTCACACTTTCAAACCTAGAATTGAAATTCAACATGTAAATTAAACAAATTTCGGATTGAAATTGGCAAATAAACTCACAAATTAAACTATAAAAACAAAGTAATCTACAAATTGAAAAATTGAGAATTAACCTATAATTGAAATGAAACCTATAAATTAAACAAATTTGGAATTGAAATTGGCAAATAAACTCACAAATTAAACAATAAAACAAACTAATCTACAAATTGAGAATTAACCTAGAATTGAAATTAAACAAATTTGAAATTGAAATTGACAAACAAACTCACAAATCAAACAACACAAACTTATTAATCTATAAATTGAAGAATTTAGTAACAAATTTAAGTCAATTAAATATTTAGACTAGCATTAGTAAACAGAGTAACTCACAAATTTGGAGAGAGAGGTGAGGTTGGTGGGCCGTGTGCCCGCCATCAGGAGGCGACTTGGCGTGGGAACGGCCACCAGTGACTGGTGGACGATGCTTGGCTGGCTGGGGGGGTTGGGGTTTTGGGTATCAATGTGAAATTGTGAACAGATGAACCAGAGAGTGCGAAAAGGGGGGGTTATCCCAGTGCAAGGCGTAAGTTTTAAAAAAATTGGAAAAAATAAATATGCAAAGAAGGAGCTTGGAGGACTCGACCTCACGACATTAGACATAGCGCACATAATCATGAAGTGCGCCTGGATTGCTTAGCCAAGCGAGATTTCATACTTACTTTTGGCGCATTTGCTGTATATACACAACTTCTAAATTTTCAATTTTCTAACATATATTTTTTTTTTTGAGAAGGGTGTCGGTTGACATCACTGACACCATGGTGGCTACGCCACTGCTAATGAGCATGGGTGAACCCTGCCGCTCTCATCAACTATCGGGCAGCAACATTTGCCGACTAACAGACCCTCACCGAAACCTAACCTCCAATAAATCCGGCTGCTTCATGCCAAAGTCTTGCCCTCGTTGGAGCTGGCCTCCTTTGAAGATGTAGCGCCTTCGGTGAAAGGTTTATTTTATATAATTTTGATTTCAATTCCAAATTATCATCAAGCTATTTTTCCTGCTTAATGCCACCATATTCTGTAGTTTTTCCAATTGGCCACCAAGCATTTATACAACTTGTTATAATTGGTGGCAAAATGGGAAAAAGAACAAAGATAGTGACTCTATAGCGTATTAGATTGAAACAAATAATTTGATGGCATATTCCTCCCAAAATACAAAATGTAGTGGCATTGAGGTAAAAAAACATTTGCTAGCAGACTGAGAAAAAATTAAAAATTTGGTGGCAATTTTTTTGGGGCATATACCCAAAAATTCAATCCAGCACCCAAGAACAAAACACATTGAGGCATTACAACATGTCATCAGGGATCGTGCTGAAACATGTGATGTTTTGCTTGAATTTGCCTCCATTGAAGAACAATTGGCTGATGTTTACACCATGATTTTGAATAAGGAAAATTTTAATTTTATAATAAGAGAGCTTGGAATGTTAGTTGGATGCATGAACTGAGTAGGAGCCTTCACTTAATATGAATAAGTTTGTCAAGTGATTGTATGAAGTTGAGAAGTGGACAACTCACAGACATGCCAGAGACTTTAACTGAATCACATACAGACCATAGTAAGAGCCATCAACTGTTTCACTAGCCTTGACAAGTTGTTATTTAAAGCAATTTGGGCATTCAATGCAACAAGCCTAAGCAATTAAAGGCTAGAACTGGCGGCGTTTTCTAGTAAGATTTTTCAAATATTTTGATTTCAAAACTTTTCAAACCAAAATTGAACAATCTTTTCAAATCTTATTAAAGTGACTCAATGTGTGCTCAGTGTAACCTTGAAGGTAGTTATTGCATTACTTCCCAAACTTCCTTAAGCAATCTTCATGAAAGCCTTCTTTACTTCTCACATTTCTAGTGCTCTCTCTACCTCACTCTGAATGAGTGTAGGGAAGATAAGATTAAGCATTCACTTCAGGAAGCCAAGAAGTAAGTTAATAGGAAGCTGTAGAATTGAACTTGAACTCTATGTTAAAATCTCGATCTTAATCCTCTAAAAAACTCTCTAGCTCTATCTTCATCACTTCATTCTGTTCACCATGGGAAAGAAATTGACTACATTCAAAAGAGCTGAATTTGGGAGGTTCGTCAAGCGAACTAGAGGTGCCAACTTGAAAAGAATAAAGCTACTAAAAATGTGGATCTGACTATTGAGCTAATTCAGTCTCTAGCTGGCTCGAGAACAAGGAAAGAAGGACAAGAGCTAGTTATGCTTTCATTCCTAGACATTACCTAAAAGAATGGTTTACTAAATTTTGGGGGTAGAAAGGTTCATTGCCTTTGAGGATCCTTCCTTGAACATCAATTGGCTGATGTCTTCACCAAGCTTTTGTACGAGGAAAGATTTCACTTTATGAGAAGAGAGCTTGGAATGTTAGCCAGATGAATGAAATGAGACGGAGCCCTATCTTAGTATTGTTAAGCTTGTAGAGTGATTGTAGGCAGTTTCGAAGTGCATGACACAAGACATCTCACAGACAATGACACAATGACATACAAACCGTAGTCAGAGTCATCAACTATTTGATTAACCTTGACAGTTGGTTAGTTAGAGCAATTTGGGCATTTAACATAGTAAGTCTAAGCCATTAAAGGTTAGAACTTGTGAATTCAAGTTGAATTTTCAAATATTTCAATCTTATATATGAGGAATCACGCCAATGTGGTGAGTTGCTAAAACTATGTTCAATCTCAAGGCACATTTGCGATATAAATTTAAGGGCAATTAGATCTTGTTTGCGCTCATACTTGAATCTTATATATGTGCTTACTTGTTTGCATGTAGTATTCTTAACAGGATCCTTAGGTAACAAACAACCTAAAGCTTCAAAGCTAGAGTTCAACCATCTTGTGCTCTTGTTGTCAAGGAATTTAACTGGCTTCTTAGAAATGGACCCTTGTCAGAGTCATAAAATTAGTACAACTTGAATTTTGCTTAGATGAATGTCATAACCCTTTGATTAATTTTCCAAGTTTAGAATTTTCATATCTGATCAACAAAATTTATATCATGCAAAAATATGCAAGTTCATGATGAAGGAACATATAACAAATTTTGGTACAAAATGTGTTTATCATGCACTTGAAATTTGGTTATGTGTTTTATTCTTTAAGAGGTTGTATTCTATCAAATTATGCTAATCTAGAGTAATTAAATTAAAATTAACCAGGATATCTTGCTAAGTGTTCCATTTTACATTCTTTAAGATGCAAGATTAATTTTGTGATTTCTGATGGTATAACAACTAGTAACATTTGGGATGCTTGGAAAGCACTTCAAATATATCCTAAAATAAGCAAAGACAAAACACTTTTCTTGAAAGAGAGACCTATGAGCAACCATACCAGAATTGAAGAATATCAACATCAGAGTTTAAAAGAGTGGTTTTTACCTTAGCAAATGAGGAATACAACATGTAAGACATTAAATGATAGTTGAAGAACCATCTCTCCAAGACATAAGCTACCAAGAATTGATTGAGTAGATATTGAAAAAGTGAACGAACACCAAGGCTCTTGAACTACCTCATAGGTGTTCGAGAGAAGCATCGAATGACTACATCTTTAGCATCCTCCAACAGTCTCATTCTCACTCATCATATATAGATATATAGATATATATATATATATATATATATATATATATATATATATATATATATATATATATATATATATATATATATATATATATATATATATATATATATATATATAATATATATACACATAGATATGTTGCTGAAGATAGAAAGCATGTAGCACACAAAGAGCTTAGCTCCTATTCTAAGTGTTATTGTACTCTTGAGTGATCAACTTCAATATATTATAATCTTTGTATACACATTTGAGATTCCTTGTCAAGTTAAAGAATTAGGGGAATCTCACTTGTGAGCAAGAGGGTTGATTGGAGTGTCATCCTTTTCTAAGTGGAGACCTAGGAGAAATCACTTCAAGACCATGTGTTACAGTCGAGGTCCTTCGGTGGATGCTTTCATATTGTGTAAATCATACAGTAAATTAGTACAAGTGGTTGAATTATAAGCAATGAACTTTATGCAAGGATGTAGGTCAGTTGTAGGGATGAACCTTGTTAAAAAGCAACATGTGCTTTATATTACACATTACTCTCTTATTGCTCAACTTACATCATCTGTTTCCTTCGTGTCCTTGACTTATAGTTCAGCATGCTTGAGTTGCTATTGTTTACTATATTTTGTGATTAAGCTTTTTTTTATGAATATTTGAGATCACATTATTCACTCTATCTAGGGTGACTAAGCCTACTTAGGACTAACAATTGGAATCAGAGCTAGTCTTATCTCTTGTGACTTAATTGTTAAGTCAGTAACAATTGATGTCTTCCTTTAGAATGGCTAAAATCAGTTAAGATCGATCTGTGTCCAAACCTCCCTTTTTTTTTGTATCTAACTTTGTTCGTTCGAAGAGACGTATGTAGATTTAGCTGATGGTTTAAGATTATGGGCTATGAAACATAGTGTCATGGGGCCTTCGTCAAAATCATCATGCATACAGTTAGCACAAAATAGAAGCCCGTTTACCAACACACCCCTAAAGAGCATTAGAGAATGTAGAAAAATTACAAGTTCTTAATGCTTCTTATTGTGCTTTAGGTACTAGCAATTTTAATAGAATTTCTACTTGTGAACCAACATTTGAAGCATGGAACGCTTTAGTTACCACATATTACAAGCCAAGTTAGAGAATTAAAGATAAACATCTATTTACACCAATATAAACTTTTCAAGATGGTTCAAAATAAATATGTTAAGGAAACATACATCAAATTCACTGACATCTCAATAGCCTCAAATCTCTTGGAAAAGTTAACAGCCATTAAAGAGACTCGGAACCTAAAGACCTTAAAGTTGGAGGATCTAGTTAGAAGACTACTTACTTATGGGATCCGCCCTGGAAAGGGCAAGGAGAAACCTTTGATAGAGGGGTGGCCTTGAAAAGTATAGTCAAGGACTTTAAAGTTGGAGGATCTAGTTAGAAGACTACTTACTTATGGGATCCGCCCTAGAAAGGGCAAGGAGAAACCTTTGATAGAGGGGTGGCCTTGAAAAGTATAGTCAAGGACCTTAAAAGTCAAGGTGACTTACAGTTTAAAGCATTAGAGGATGTTATAGTCTGGTTGACTTGAGGCTTCCGCAAGATGCAAAAAAACAAGAACTTTAACTTCAATAAGCTTCAAAGAGGATCATCTTCAAATGGGAAAAAAAAAGGTATAGAATCCTTCTCTCAGAACCTTGAGACTAACAAAATTGTATGCTTTGGTTGTGGCCAACTAGGAGATATGATGAAATATTGCAAGTCCTTAAAAAAGAAAGCAGAAAAGAAAAAGTTCAAGGGAAATGGCAAAAAGCCCATGATAGCAACATAGAGTGACAGTGACTCTAGTAAAAGTGAAAAGGAAGAGGATGAAGTTGCTAATCTATGCTTTATGACAAATGGACAGGAATTAGAAGGCAAATTTTAATTCTATGGGTGTTATAAAACAATACTCAAGGAAGCTAAGGTACTGTAACACCCCCAGCCCCTAGGCCAGAAGCGTTACGCTTTCCTAACTTCTTACTTAATTTCTGGAACGAAACGGGCAGAGTTCCCCCTAAAAACTGACCATTTCCAAGCTAAAAGCCTTACAATAAGTCCCGGTAAATCAACGGAAGTGCAAAACATTTAAAACATAGCTCAACGGCCACACGCCGGAGTTCATAACTCAACGAGCCACTCGCTCGGAGTATTAAGATTTACATCCCAAAACATAGCTAAATTAAATCAAGAAGACATCTAACTAACTTGATGGTTGGCTCAGACGGCCATACAGAGCGACCTTTACACCATATGCATTACATGAACTAGAATAATTGTTTACAGACCTTTATAAACTAAGAGTACATTACATGACTTCATTAAACACGTAAGATCCCTTTAAATGAGCACATACGACGCCTTGTAAGCAACAATAGGTTCCTTCTGGACTTATCTGACTCAACTTCTTCCTGTCAGAAAGAAAACCTGGGGAAAAGGGGAAAGAGTAATGGGATGAGCAACCACACGCTCAGTGAGTGTCCCCCAACCCCCTTAAAACCAAAACCGTTGCAGGCAATACTATCTTTACTAGTCACATATCACGTTTCCATACTTTACTATCATAATAGATATTCATAGAACCTTTATGGGAGGATCACTAAACATAAACTTCACTTCGACCACTCAGTCATATTTCTAGGTTCCTCAACGACGGAGTTCTTTACTAGCAAGCAATTAGGCACGTGAGTAAGCATCGAAGGCTAAGTATAAGGATCTTTTCTTTTCATAATATAACTTCCTAGCACTCCATTTAAACTACACATGAACCCTCAATCATATGATGTGTATTTAAGGTTATCCCTTTTCATATTTACATTTTTCTTGGTATTTCATTCATATAATTTACAGATCACACACATAAACACATATCAAGCATTTAAGTATCTTTAAACATCATATTACGCTATATGACACCCTCGCATGCTATTCACATATCAACGTTCATTCTTTTAGGAAGAGACGCCTTCATTCATGGAATTTTTAACGTGCTATAATTTTCTTTCTCATCTCATACACTTTAAATCAGACAGATTTGCTATGGATAAGAATGATGCCACATAAGATTGGAATCCACGTTCAACCATACTTAAGAATCATTCATAATGCATCCATTGAAAGCTTTCCTTTAATACATAGGATAAGAATCCACATTCAAACATGCTTGTGGATCATTTCATAACTCATTCATTAAAAACTTTCTTTCTTTCGTTGAAAACGTTTTCTTGGTCTTCAAAGGAAGTTTCATTTCGTTCGGTCGTGTAATGACCCTTATAAGCTTTTCATACATCATTCCATATAGCCTTTTGGGCCCATAAAAAGAACTTCCTTACCTTTTTAATCGTTTCAAATGGCAAAGGGCCAATTGCTTTTCTTAACTTAGTACGAAAGTACTTCTGGCATAAGATCATTATAGGGTGCTGATTGGGTGAGAACTATTCTCGACCCCATAGTGAGACCTAACGCTCACGCTTAAGCTCTTACTCCCGGGATGGCTACATATAACATATCGGACCATTACATTAGCCCTCGTCAGGGCCTCTAGGGTTTATCCGGACTTATCCCCTAGGTTAACATTACATCATATCATATTGTCCGCATCACATTATCTTAGCTACTTAAAGCGTATCGGCCATAACGGCTAATAATTTGGTTATGTCTTTTGGTAAAATCATTTATCACATAACTCACACTTTTCTAAACCGTTTTAGGGATTCCCCCGTTCAAGCAGGTTCACTCCCAAATACTGTTTGTATAGCGAAAATAGGCCATTGCTTGCTATTAATCATGACTATTATTAGTTTGAAAACACGAGAAACGTTTTTTGTCAAATCACCACACTTTCACGCATAATGCATCTTAGACATAAAGGGGGAAAGGGATTCACACGTTTCACATTCAAACACTTCATAATCATTTCAACAACATAGTGAGCCACACATGGCCTCGCAATCCACACGATTGCGGTCAATTCACAACTCGAACTCCCTCCTCACAAGCACCGTACCACAGGACCTCGAACGCTCATGATTCTTTCCTCAAACCATCCAACTACCAACTCGATTCATCGATTCATTAATCACAACATATTATCCTATTAGCTTATAAAAATAAGGGGTGAAGTTTAGGTTCTTACCTGAGCATCCAGCACCATTCAGCGGTGCGCTACAACAAGCGTTCATATGGCCACATTTATTCATGAATCAACAACACTTATTCAATAAATCAAACATAATTTGATTCTAAACATATACGATACATTTCGAAGCAACTTTCCTAAGCATGAATGTACAGAGAACAGAGGTTCGAGTGAAAACTAAACATATTTCAATAGCTTCGAATTTAATTCATTTACATGCATTAGTTAGTTTAACTCGAGTCGAACCTAAACATGTTTATATAACTTCGAGATTAATTCGTTTAACATGTATTGGCTAAGCTACTTGATTCGGAGCCAGACACCCTTCATTTACCTTTATTTGCATTTTGGTTAATTAATTCGAATGGAAGCTAAAGACATTAAAAGAACTTCGATTTTAATCCTTTTTCATATATTAGCTAAATAACTTGAATAGAAGCTAAGCACGATAATATAACTTCGATATTAATTCTTTTTCATACATTAACTCATTAACTTGAATCGATGCTAAACACGTTAAACTAATTTCGAATTAGTATCTCAAGCATGATTTACATTCATGGATTCGAATCGATGCTAAACATATCAATCTAACTTCGTTTCTAATTCCTTTTCAAACAATAACTCATTAACTCGATTTGAAGCTAAATACGTTAAATTAACTTCGATTTTAATTCCGTTTCAGAGAATAACTCATTAACTCGATTCGAAACTAAATACGTTAAATTAACTTCGAATTAACATCTCAAGCATGAATTACATTCATTGTTTCGAATCGACGCTAAACACATTTAAATTACTTCGAATTAACATCTCAAGCATGAATTACATTCATTGTTTCGAATCGACGCTAAACACACATAATTTGTTTCGATTTACAATCTTAGGCATAAATTAACCAAATGAATCGAACCTAAACATGAATAGCGCATTTCTTGACATTTCTAACGAATTTAACAAACCCTAACTTGACATGCAACATCAATCTGCTGAAAATTAACTTCGAAAATAGTAATAACTTAGGAGGGAGAAACACTCACTGGGATTAGCCTAATTTCAACCTCAAACAGTAAACACCAAATGCTCCCACTCTGCTAAACCCGAACCCTGGCCCGCTAGCTTGAAGACTCGAACCCTAGCCCTCGATTTGGTGACGTTTTCGTCGCATTTAAGGGTGTTGGGGGTCGAATCCGACCCCCAGATTTATAGGGGAGGCCGAACCCGGTGTGGGTGACCGGATTCCGGCACGTGGTGGCGGAATTGGGCGTGGCTGACGCGTGGGTTTCGAGTTGGCTCGGTTGTGTGACGTGGGGAAGGAGGATTGGTGGTGTTTGGGTGGCTGGCGATGCATGGGTGAGGTCGGATGGCTCCTTCTCTCGCCGGCGACACATGACGGCCGGCGGTGACGCCAGGCGGCGACCGGTGACCCGCGAGAGAGAGAGAGAGAGAGAGAAGAGAGAGAGCGAAGCAGAGAGAGGGAGTGCGAGAAGGAGAGGGGGGTTCGGGGTCTCCCTGTTCCTGACTTCGACCCCCCCTCCCTTTTTGTTTCACTTTTCCTTTTTTTTGGGCTCAATTAACATCATTCAACTGAATTCCGGTCCTGTACTCGCTAATGGTTAGGGTAAACCCGAATTGAAGCAACCTACAATTAACATTTTAGTTTAAACTTTGGAAATCGACCAAGTAAAACGGAAAACGATTTTAAAAACTCGGTTTAGCGTTGATTCGATAATTTTATAAATAAGTAGCGTCAATAATAACGTTAATCAAATAATCATTCTTTTTAATGAATTTAATCGTTAAAAACTCACACAGTTACTAAAAATACGATTTTATAACGTAAAAGCAAGACAGGCAACTTAACGTAAAAATAACGAAGGTGGGTCTTACATTCTTCCCCCCTTAAAAGAATTTCGTCCTCGAAATTCCAAATCTAAGTTCGATTTTTCCTAAAATGAACGCACGCAGGTAAGATCTACACGGTGGGTTTCCAAAAGGTTCCATTTTGCAATCACTATTTCTTTTTAAATCAAAAGAAAATTGTCTTATGGTATCCAGTCTCCTCCTCACTGTTCTCTTCAAGCTTCTACTCGCTCTATTTAGGCGCCGAGGGCAAATCGCATTGAAGTGAGGCAAATGAGTTGGCGTGGAAAACCACATTAAACTTATTTCAAAAAGGGATGAGGACTTTGAATCACCTACACACTACTCGTATCATGACAAGGAGTTCTATACACATGTATCGCTATGGGTTGGCATCCAAGGGTATGACTTCAGGCCGCAACAAACAAGGGTCATACCAATTAACCCTGAGACCCCTATGACACTCTAGGGTGATAAGAACAATTCATAGTATCACGTAGGTTCACCTTAGCACAATGACATAGCATAAAATCAATAACTCAACGTTTTTACCCAAGAATTACATGCAACATGAATTAATCCATGTTGTATATGTGGTAAACAACATGAAAGAGTATAACAAGTTCGACCACCATTAATCACGCAAGGATATAACTTGGGAGGTTAAATAACAAGAATATGGGTCGATGCGCAGTAATAGGTCTGTACAGATCCACACATCAATTATATAGGGGAGTAAATATATGGTTTCTGGGTTGTGGTGGGTTTGGTACAAGGTTCTTATAGCTAGTGTTGCCTTTTTACAACTCATACATCATTCTGGTTGGTTATATTGACAACTACACCTCACAACTCAATGAAAGGTTACGGTAAGGGCGTCCATATGACCCTTAGTTCAATCGATACATTTAAG
The DNA here is from genome assembly GCA_029747015.1 of Carnegiea gigantea. Lineage (NCBI taxonomy): Eukaryota > Viridiplantae > Streptophyta > Magnoliopsida > Caryophyllales > Cactaceae > Carnegiea > Carnegiea gigantea. The sequence goes on from JAKOGI010002240.1 coordinate 56,583, forward strand.
GTGCTCGTGAGCAAGCATGTGCGTATGTTGACATATCTTAAGAAACGGTAGAGATGATATGTGAAATGGAGTTGTGTCCAGCCACAAGACAATTGAGTTGGAAAGAAGGCCAACCATGCTAATTATGATATAGTAAGATAGCTTTGGCAGCATGTACGATGGCTAGAGAAGCACCATCCAAGGTTCCCTATGAGATCCGCTATGCATCATATAAAACTCATTATGCAAACATAATGCCAAATAACTCAGTCGTATCATGTTAAGACACTTGGTTGAACCTTGCCGGGGGTTGTTTTACGCATATCCATTCATAACCCTTAAAGTCACGCATCCAAGTATGGTCGCAAATACGGTGGCATGCGGTATGGCCCTAGCACAGACGGTACAAGGCAAACAAATGCGATTGTAAACTCCTAAGGCCACAATATCCTTCTACTAAACATATGAGTAATAATCCACTCAATCAATCACAAGATACATAGGACTTAATCATATAGGAGATGAGTAATCTCCGCTACAGTCACGAATATCCCAGCATACCATTCAATGATGCATAAAAAGGGAAATGTTTGAATGCAAAAGGGTCATAGCCACGTAATTATGTTATAGAATATGTGCACAGCCAGCCATTTAATCACAGCATAAAGGCTAAATGCCAGGTAATAATTAGCTAACTATAATTATATGAAGCAACAAATCACGTAGTTTGAATTATTTAGCCAATTTAGTGACGCGCTCAGCCAGAATCAAGTCTACCAAATACCACGTAGTTTATTTGCTAAACCATTCGCTCATAAACATACAAATGCCCATGCATATCATTCTAAGTGACTATATACGTTCCCAAAGTCTTACGTTGTGCAAAATGTCATGATTATGCTTTGAAACACACACATGTTCACAATCATGCCACACAAGAGGTCACTTACAGGAACATACATGATTGCAATTCTCATTTGTAACCAAGGGTCAAGGTATGTCTTGAAGCTTGTCAAAATCATTAAAAACTAGCCATCAGCCAGCTAACAGGGGGTAAGAACAATAGCATCAATGGTCTTACGAGTACACATTGAAACTTTGCAACATAATTGTCTCACAAGGTAATTGTTGAGGTCCGAGGAGCTCTTAGTATGGATGGGAAGGTTCTATCTTCTATCTTAAGGCATTATGGCTTCCGCACGTGGTGTTATTACTTAAGAAACTGCTGAAAAGGGTGTAAATCAGCCCCAAAAGATAACGAGGTGATGCATGTGGTATAACGATTCCAAAGTCTGTCACGTCATTCCTTACATCTCCACTCTAGATGCGGTAGGGTTGATATGACCAGGACACTATAAAGTCTATAGTTTAAAAAAAAAAAAAAAATGGCGTTCCATGTCACTATGAGCATAATGCTTAGCTGACTCGAGGGTAATAGTAGTCACATGTAAGGATGTAAGGAAGACTCCACATGTGAGTGACAATCCAGACTGAGGCCACACCTAAGTGTCAATAACACGTATGGGATAACAATTAGACAACATAATAAGACCATATCACAACCATCATATTGACACACGCATAAACAAAGTTCTCGCTTAGTTCCCTTAGCGATTGAGAAACCACATAATTGGGGTATTGTCAAAAAGAAGCTTTTAGTCTAGAGGGGTAATTCTTAGTCGCTTATAACTTGTCATTTATACATCAAGCAACATATGCATCTTGGCGAATAGGCATCCAAAACATTTAGCTGCATATAGAGACTTATAACAGTAGCAGAGACTCGAGTGGGATTATAAAACAAATGCAAGCTTTCAAGTGCGGCATTAAAGCCTAACCGCATAATTAGAAGGGTCTTTCAATGCGAAGTAAACATCTTAATTCATTATTTAGAAAGGTCTCAACTTTCAAAATCTCTAGGTTTTCAAACGAGAAATAGTCCAACTGCCTCTAGCCTATCCCTACCAACCACTAAGTATGTCTACTCACTCCATTATGGGGCCCAAGGAGCAAATAGTACCTTAGGGGCAAGAATATGCTTAGAGTTCAAACTTTCCAATCATTCAATTTCAAACCGTCAAGGAGCATAAGCAAATAAACAAACAACCTTCGATTGGACTATTACTTAACTCATTCAGGAGAAAACAGGTTACTCGGCTTACACCCTTAACAATTCGTTCGTTCACTCGATTAGTGAGCTCACTCGAGCAGTACCTAGCTAGCTAAATATGCCAAGATTCACATTAAACGCACAATTGTAGACCTAGTAGGCACATATCACATCATTATGAACCCGTTCCTATCGAACTATATGAATGCAAGACTCAGGTCGCAACCTATAGTCGCAGGACCTTTGCTCTGATACCATCAATGTAACACCCCCAGCCCCTATGCCAGAAGCGTTACGCCTTCCTAACTTCTTACTTAATTTTTGGGATGAAACGGGCAGAGTTCCCCCTAAAAACTGACCATTTCCAAGCTAAAAGCCTTACAATAAGTCCCCGTAAATCAACGGAAGCGCAAAACATTTAAAACATAGCTCAACGGCCACACGCCGGAGTTCATAACTCAACAAGCCACTCGCTCGGAGTGCACCAACCAGATTAATTCATGAATAAAGAAGAAATGGAAGCTACAACTCAACGGTTAACAAAACCGGAGTATTAAGATTTACATCCCAAAACATAGCTAAATTAAATCAAGAAGACATCTAACTAACTTGATGGTTGGCTCAGGCGGCCATACAGAGCGACCTTTATATCATATGCATTACATAAACTAGAATAATCATTTACAGACCTTTATAAACTAAGAGTACATTACATGACTTCATTAAACACGTAAGATCCCTTTAAATGAGCACATACGATGCCTTGTAAGCAACAATAGGTTCCTTCTGGACTTATCTGACTCAACTTTTTCCTGTCAGAAAGAAAACCTGGGGAAAAGGGGAAAGAATAGTGGGATGAGCAACCACACGCTCAGTGAGTGTCCCCTAACCCCCTTAAAACCAAAACCGTTGCAGGCAATACTATCTTTACTAGTCACATATCACGTTTCCATACTTTACTATCATAATAGATATTCATAGAACCTTTATGGGAGTATCACTAAACATAAACTTCACTTCGACCACTCAATCATATTTCTAGGTTCCTCAACGACGGAGTTCTTTACTAGCAAGCAGTTAGGCATGTGAGTAAGCATCGAAGGCTAAGTATAAGGATCTTTTCTTTTCATAATATAACTTCCTAACACTCCATCTAAACTACACATGAACCCTCAATCATATGATGTGTATATAAGGTTATCCCTTTTCATAAATATACTTTTCTTGATATTTCATTCATATAATATACAGATCACACACATAAACACATATCAAGCATTTAAGTATCTTAAAACATCATATTAAGCTATATGACACCCTCGCATGCTATTCACATATCAACGGTCATTCTTTTAGGAAGAGACGCCTTCATTCATGGAATTTTTAACGTGCTATAACTTTCTTTCTCATCTCATACACTTTAAATCAGACAGATTTGCTATGGATAAGAATGATGCCGCATAAGATTGGAATCCACGTTCAACAATACTTAAGAATCATTCGTAATGCATCCATTGAAAGCTTTCCTTTAATACATAGGATAAGAATCCACATTCAAACATGCTTGTGGATCATTTCATGACTCATTCATTAAAAACTTTCTTTCTTTCGTTGAAAACGTTTTCTTGGTCTTCAAAGGAAGTTTCATTTCATTCGGTCGTGTAACGACCCTTATAAGCTTTTCATACATCATTCCATATAGCCTTTTGGGCCCATAAAAGAACTTCCTTTCCTTTTTAATCGTTTAAAAATGGCAAAGGGCCAATTGCTTTTCTTAACTTAGTACGAAAGTACTTCTGTCATAAGATCATTACAGGGTGCTGATTGGGTGAGAACTATTCTCGACCCCATAGTGAGACCTAACGCTCACGCTTAAGCTCTTACTCCCTGGATGGCTACATATAACATATCGGACCATTACATTAGCCCTCGTCAGGGCCTCTAGGGTTTATCCGTACTTATCCCCTAGGTTAACATTACATCATATCATATTGTCCGCAGCACATTATCTTAGCCACTTAAAGCGTATCGGCTATAACGGCTAATAATTTTGTTGTGTCTTTTGGTAAAATCATTTATCACATAACTCACACTTTTTTAAAACCGTTTTAGGGATTCCCCCGTTCAAGCAGGTTTACTCCCAAATATTGTTTGTATAGCGAAAATAGGCCATTGCTTGCTATTAATCATGGCTATTATTAGTTTGAAAACACGAGAAACGTTCTTTGTCAAATCACCACACTTTCACGCATAATGCATCTTAGACATAAATGGGGAAAGGGATTCACACGTTTCACATTCAAACACTTCATAATCATTTCAACAATACAATGAGCTACACATGGCCTCGCAATCCACACGATTGCGGTCAATTCACAACCCGAACTCCCTCCTCACAAGCACCGTCCCACAGGACCTCGAACGCTCATGATTCTTTCCTCAAACCATCCAACTACCAACTCGATTCATCGATTCATTAATCACGACATATTATCCTATTAGCTTATAAAAATAAAGAGTGAAGTTTAGGTTCTTACCTGAGCATCCAGCACCATTCAGCGGTGCGCTACAACAAGCGTTCATATGGCCACATTTATTCATGAATCGACAACACTTATTCAATAAATCAAACATAATTTGATTCTAAACATATACGATATATTTCAAAGCAACTTTCCTACGCATGAATGTACAGAGAACAGAGGTTCGAGTGAAAACTAAACATATTTCAATAGCTTCGAATTTGATTCATTTACATGCATTAGTTAGTTTAATTCGAGTCGAACCTAAACATGTTTATATAACTTCGAGATTAATTCGTTTAACATGTATTGGCTAAGCTACTTGATTCGGAGCCAGACACCCTTCATTTACCTCGAAAATTAGCTCATTTGCATGCTTTGGTTAATTAATTCGAATGGAAGCTAAAGACATTAAAAGAACTTCGAGTTTAATCCTTTTTCATATATTAGCTAAATAACTTGAATAGAAGCTAAGCACGATAATATAACTTCGATATTAATTCTTTTTCATACATTAACTCATTAACTTGAATTGATGCTAAACATGTTAAACTAATTTTGAATTAGTATCTCAAGCATGATTTACATTCATGGATTCGAATCGATGCTAAACATATCAATCTAACTTCGTTTCTAATTCCTTTTCAAACAATAACTCATTAACTCGATTCGAAGCTAAATATGTTAAATTAACTTTGATTTTAATTCCGTTTCAGATAATAACTCATTAACTCGATTCGAAACTAAATACGTTAAATTAACTTCGAATTAACATCTCAAGCATGAATTACATTCATTGTTTCGAATCGACGCTAAACACATTTAAATTACTTCGAATTAACATCTCAAACATGAATTACATTCATTGTTTCAAATCGATGCTAAACACACATAATTTGTTTCGATTTACAATCTTAGGCATAAATTAACCAAATGAATCGAACCCAAACATGAATAGCGCATTTCTTGACGTTTCTAACGAATTTAACAAACCCTAACTTGACATGCAACATCAATCTGCTGAAAATTAACTTCGAAAATAGTAATAACTTAGGAGGGAGAAACACTCACTGGGATTAGCCTAATTTCAACCTCAAACAGTAAACACCAAATGCTCCCACTCTGCTAAACCCGAAACCTGGCCCGCTAGCTTGAAGACTCGAACCCTAGCCCTCGATTTAGTGAGGTTTTCGTCGCATTTAAGGGTGTTGGGGGTCGAATCCGACCCCCAGATTTATAGGGGAGGCCGAACCCGGTGTGGGTGACCGGATTCCGGCACGTGGTGGCGGAATTGGGCGTGGCTGACGCGGGGGTTTCGAGTTGGCTCGGTTGTGTGACGTGGGGAAGGAGGATTGGTGGTGTCTGGGTGGCTGGCGATGCGTGGATGAGGTCGGATGGCTCCTTCTCTCGCCGGCGACACATGACGGCCGGCGGTGACGCCAGGCGGCGACCGGTGACCCGCGAGAGAGAGAGAGAGAGAGAGAGAGCGAAGCAGAGAGAGGGAGTGCAAGAAGGAGAGGGGGGTTCGGGGTCTCCCTGTTCCTGACTTCGACCCCCCTCCCTTTTTGTTTCACTTTTTCTTTTTTTTTGAGCTCAATTAACATCATTCAACTGAATTCCGGTCCTGTACTCGCTAATGGTTAGGCTAAACCCGAATTGAAGCAACCTACAATTAACATTTTAGTTTAAACTTTCGAAATCGGCCAAGTAAAACGGAAAATGATTTTAAAAACTCGGTTTAGCGTTGATTCGATAATTTTATAAATAAGTAGCGTCAATAATAACGTTAATCAAATAATCATTCTTTTTAATGAATTTAATCGTTAAAAACTCACACAGTTTCTAAAAATACGATTTTATAACGTAAAAGCAAGACAGGCAACTTAACGTAAAAATAACGAAGGTGGGTCTTACAGGTACATCCACCCATCAAGTAAAATATCTCTTTTTTGAGATGCTTAGAGATGATTTAATTGAGATATCATGCATGGTATAAATGCTAAAGAAGAGTATCTTTCTAAGATCAAGTCCGTTAATGATGAGACTGCTCTTTTGAAATATGAAAAGGAAAGTTTGCAAGATGAATGTGCTTATACTATTCAAACTACAAGTCTTTAAAAGATGATAACAAATAGTTCTTAGAACTCTGTGACGAATTATATGAGAAGTGGAATGACTCCATATAAAGGCTAAGACTCTCAAAGATGAATTGCTGAAGTTAGAAACTGAAAATGAGTATGTTTTCAAACTTAACTCTGCGTTGACCAAGAATCTTCATGAGGCTGAAGAAGAACTTGGAAAGCTTAAAATTAAGTGTGAGGATTTCAAAAAAAATCTCTTTTAAAACTCACTAAAGGACAAGAAAACTTGAGAGATTACTTAGATTCCAAAATGTGTCCTTAAATAGAGAAAGTCTTCGATATGATCATAGTAACAAGAGGAAATCCTACCAGAACTTCTTTACTAAAGAGACACATCCTTATGAAGGTCAAAGCAGTTTAAGGCACACTAAATTTTTTTTTTTTCAATAACACTCTGATTGTTCAAGGATGAGGGAAGGATACAAAAGTAACTCTAACTAGGGATGGTGGCAGAAAAGCTTTGTGCGTTAGAAGGATCACAGGAATGTAGTCCCAACATTGTTCAATGAGAGTGTCGATAGGTACAAGGCCCTTGAATATGATGATAGATCCTTCATATAGGTTTCCAGTGAAGGGAACTAGAAAGGTTTGATGTTTGTTTTGTAGGTATGCTTCAGGTCAAACACTGATCTATGGTACCTCGATAGCAAATGTTCTAGTCATATTACTGGTGATGCTATAATGTTTTCATAACTTGAAGGATCAAATCAAGGTAAAGTCACATTTAAAGATTAAAAGTATGGAAAGATCATTAGAGTATGAAAAGTTAGTAAAAATTCCTCTAACTCAAATAATAATGTTTACTTGGTAGATGGTCTTAAATTTAATTTTCTTAGCATTTCACAATTATATGATAAAGGGAACAATGTTAGCTTCTATTCATCTCAATGTAATTTCAAGCCTTGAAACTATAAATATTACTCTATCTGGATCTATAATGGAAAGTGCTTGGGCTATTAACTTGATCATATCAATTCCAAGAACCGTGCATGTTTCAAAGCTATTAACGATTATACATGGTTGTGGCATAGAAGGTTGGGTCATGCTAGTATGCATATTATTGATAAGTTATCCAAGCATGATCTAATAAAAGGCAAACACAAAGCTTATAGAGCATATGACAAGAGAACCATGGTGGTTCAAGAAAGTATCCATGTGGTGCTTGAAGAAAACAATGATGGGATCATTAGCTCAACCTCATTTCAAGATCTCAAACTTAGTAGACATGAAGAAGAAAAAGTTAAATCTAATAAAGCTACAAGTCAGAGTTTTCCTCAAGGTAACTTAAACCAATTAGAAAATACTATCAGGACCCCTAAAGTTGAAAACAGTAAGAACACTGAAGCAAGGCAAAAAGCTATAGTAGAGGTAAGGTAGGGAGCATATACCCATCAAAATTTCCAAGAACCAAGAAGAGGATTCAGATTCCTTGCACACCATCAAATGAACAATATCACATCAAATCTCAACTCAGTTATAAGGACTCATTGTTGTCTTAGAAATTCTTATGCTTTCTTAGCATTTATGTCTCTCATAGAACCTAAAAGCCCTTAAAAAGCTCTTTAAGACTCCGATGGGACCTTATCTAGGAAGAAGAACTCAACCAATTTGAAAGAAACCAAGTTTGATCCTTGACTAATGATGTAAGAACCATCCATTTATTGGAACCAAATATGTGTTTATGAACAAGCCATAGAAGTTTGGTAATATAATAAAAAATAAGGCTAGACTGATGGCTAAGATTACAATCAAGATGAAGGGATTGACTATGATGAGGCCTTTGCCCCAATGCCAAGATTGGAGACTATTAGAATGTTACTTACATTTGCGTCTTTCATGGGAATCAAGTTATATCAAATCGATGTCAAATGTGCATTTCTAACGGACAGTTGCAAGAAGAAGCTCATGTTGAACAACTCCTTGGTTTTGAAAAGCATGGCTATCCTAATCATTTTTTAAGCTGCGCACAGCTCTCTATCGATTGAAATATGCTCCGAGTGCATGACATAAAAGACTTAGCAAGTTATTACTCAAAAATGATTTTAAAAGATGACAAATTGGCAAGACCTTGTTTATTAGAACAAAGGGAAAGATTTCTTGCTAGTGTAAATATGTATTGAGGATATATTATTTGGTGCTACTAACGAATCCTTATGCAAAGAATTTTGTATACTTATGAGCAAGGAATTTGAGTTCAGTATGATGAGAGAGTTGAGCTTCTTCCTCAAACTACAAATCAAGTAATGCCAAGATGGCACCTTTATTAACCAAGGAAAGTATGTAAAGAAACTCCTGAAGAAATATGGGCTTCATAGTTCAAAGCATGTCAAAACTCCATTGGCTTCCAAAAGCTCAACATAGATTCAAGTGGTATGCTAGTTCGTAAAATGTCATATGTGCAAGATTCCAATTAGCTCCTGGAGAATCACACCTCAACGTTGTGAAAAGAATATTAAAGTATCTTGCTAAAACCAAGAACCTTGGTATGTGGTATTTAAGAGGTGGTGACCTTAAACTTGTAGGATATTCTGATACTCACTATGTAGGTTACAAAGTTTGTGGAATGAGCTCTTGTTTCATGGCATCCTGGGAAGCAAAAATCAATAGCATTGTCAATTGCTGAGGCTAAATTTATTGCTATCAGACTATATCGTGCACAAATACTATGGATAAGCCAATAATGCAAAGACATATGATTGGATTATAAGCAGATTCATATCAAGTGTGACAACCAAAGTGCTATAAACATCACTAAGAATCCCCTTAGCTCTCGAGCACAAAGAATATTGAAGTGAGGCATCATTTCATTAGAGATCATATGGAAAACGGTGACACCCTTCTAAATTTTATGCCTACTAGTATGTAAGTGGCTGATATCTTTACTAAGCCCCTTAGGGAAGATCAATTCTGTTTTATTCGAAGGGAATTGGTAATGATTTACCACACTGTAATGCCCTAAATGTACATATTTTGCTGATTTCGTTCTCCTCATTAGATTCACCAATTTGAGATATTATCCCAAATGATCAGGGCGTTACCGCTGTCTAGAAAGGATAAGGCTTTGCTTGTAAATAATAAATTTAGCAACGCTAATCAATGTTTACCATCGAAAGGCATTTACACAATCACAATCCATCAAACCATATATAAACAGTTCTAAGTCAAACCATTTAACTATTCCAGGGTTTACATCAAAATATAATAACTCTTGTAGAGTATATAGCTTTAACATCAAAATGTTTCATAATATAGTAATCAAAACATCTCAGCACTAACACACCACTATTCCTTTTGTTTTGACTTTCTTGCTCACTTATCACCTTCAGTCGTCCTGCTCGCCTGAGGGCGATTCACTGAACATTTTCTTAAAAGAAAACATGAAAATATTTCAAACTGTGAGCCGAAACTCAGTATATGCATCCCTGTTTTGTTGAATGATCATTGAAAAACTGATTGGGTCCGTGTTGCAATTCATTTAATTTAAAACAGGGAATAAGATGAGTATAAAACTGCATTGCTAATTATTATCTGATAGTGAACCCCTGGTAACTATTACGACCTGTAGATTGGTGTACACCTGCCAAGTCGATCGGGGGATCTGGCCTGAAGCCGCGCAGGTAACTGAAGGGCAATGCCCTGTAATTGATGACTGATGGGGTCACTAATTATGTGGTAATTCACTAATTAAAATGATTCATTGATGTACTTACCAAAATATTATAATTTTGATAAATACGCGCTGATTTATAAAGATATATGTAATGAACGTACTTGGTACTTATAATGAAATTCACTAAAATTGCATTATACACAAAAAGGGAAGGAAATGATAGATTAGGACCTGACTCTGTTCAAAATATCATGATAGGAACATATGATTAGCAAATATTTTTATTTTCATAGATAATAAGTTAGTAAAAGAAAAGTAAAAGAGTAACAATTCTAAAATAAATGACTCGTAACTTAGTCTTCCGATCTCCGATTGACCCCAATATTTAAAGGTTAAGAAGTCCTGAAAATAACACACAACACGATTCCCACCATAGGGTTCCCAAAATGGGGTTAGAACACAAGTATGTTACTTTTAGTCTAACCTGCGCAGTTCTGGTAAAACGGTCATAACTGTTTCGACAGACCTTGGATTGAGGCGATTCAAAAGGCATTTGAAAGATAACACACTAAACTATCTACTCAATAAAAATATAATTTTTCAATCGACTGATAATTACTAGTTTAGTCACAAAGATTGCCTTGTTTTCTTAAATTTTCTAACCTTCACTATCAAGCCTTTCTCCTTTCTTTTCGCACAATTCCCCAACCAATATCACATCTTACAATCATGTAACAGGGCTTTGGTCCTTCCCATCACCAAACAAAACCATCACACTCAATTTTACTTCAAAATCATGTACGTCAAAGATCATTTTTCAATCAAATATGCACTAACAACATGCTTGCTATTAAAGGAAGGTTAAACCCTTGAATAATCAATAAAACCCTAACTTTTGGCCAACTGCCATTTCATCCAAGATCACCAAGAACATTCTCATAACATTATTAGAGATTAAAACCACTAAATCAAATAAAGAATCCAAGAAAGACAAGCTTCCCACTTAAAGCTTGCATGATTATGAATAACACTAACCCTAAGATGCTCCCAACTCAACTCCACCATGATCAACATCAAAAAAAACTCTTATTTTTGATGAAAACATCATGATCACTAATCAAAACATCAAAAAAAGAGTCAAAACTAAGATAAAAATCAAAAACAAACAAGATCAAGGTTAAGATTACTAACTTCAAGCTTGATAAAAGTGGAGATGGAGGTGATGTTTAGTGGTTTTGATGATGGAGGATGGTGGCTAGTGGTACAAGGATGTCGGGGGGTCGGCGACAACTAGGACTAGCCAAAAACTAGCCAGAAAACACCCAAACTAGTAGTGGTAGCAGCTGGTGTGCAGAGACAGAGAGATGGCTTGAGATTTAGTTGTGTCTTTTTGACTAATCTAACAACTTGGCTGAGTTTTTAACTAGAAAAGTGACTTTTAGCTAACCATAGTTAAGCTTAACTCATGATAATTAGTTAAGTTAATATGTAAACTTATTGGGCTTCAAATTGGTCGAAATAAGTTGGTTTCTAGAATAAAACGCTTCGCAACGATAATATTTTCGCGTTACTCAAAATTAAATTTTTGTGATGTTACGAAAAACAAAATAAATTACTTAGATCAAACTTTTTAGGGCCTCCTATCAATTCTGCCAAAATTTTTGTTAATAATTAAATAAATAAAGAAACCCGAATTGCTAAATGAGGGCCCAAATAAATTTTTCCCCACTGGGATGATTAAATGCAATAAATAAATTTGAGAAAATCATTAGCATGAGGTAATTAAATAAGTAAACATAATTTAGGGTTGGGCTATTACAGCCTTTCCCCCCGCAAAGAGTTTCGTTATCGAAACTTATGAACTTTACCATGTAATGCAAGATTACCTTAAATAATTTTGGGTGTTTGGCTTTCATTTCCTCTTCAGTCTCCCAACTAGCTTCTTGAGAGGTATGATTTTGACCATAGCACTTTGACTAGGGGTATTCGCTTGTTGCGTAACTACTTAATTTTGCGATCTAATATTTAGATTGGTTGCTCTTTATATACTAAATCCGCAGTGATTTCAACAGGTTCAGATGCAATGGTGCGATTTGGATTTGGGATATACTTTCTGAGCCGAGAGATGTGAAACACGTTATGTATGTGTTCAATTTCTACTGGCAGATCCAGGTGATAAGCTATGGGATTCAACTTTTCAATGATTTCATAAGGTCCAATATATCTTGCACTCAATTTGCCTCTTACCTTGAACCTCTTGATGCCCTTAGTCGGCGATACTTTCAAAAAAACTTTATCGCCTACTTGAAACTCCAAAGGCCTTCTTCTCTTGTCCGCATAACTCTTATGCCGACTTTGTGCAACCCTAACATGCTCCCGAATCCTTCTTATTGTTTCCACAGTTTACTGGATTATTTCAGGGTTATAATCAATGCCTCATCCAAATCACTCCAACATAGTGGGGTTCTACACTTTTTCCCATATAGAGCCTAAACGGGGCCATTCTGATGGTGGACTGGCAGTTATTGTTATAAGAAAACTCCACCAAAGGTAAATCCTCTTCCAATTTCCCTTGGAACTTCAATACACAAGCTCTTAACATGTTCTCTAGAATTTGATTCACTCTTTTAGTTTTCCCATCTATCTCAGGGTGATAAGAGTTACTAAAGTTCAATTTGGTCCCAAAGGGCTTTTAAAGTGCTTACCAAAAACGGGCTTAGAATCTTTGGCCCCTATCTGATACTATGTCTAAGGGAATCCCGTACAGGTAGACTATCTCCTTAACATACAGTTAGGCTCATTTTTCAACTCCCAAAGTATTCCTAATTAGCAAAAAATGGGCTGACTTGGTAAGTTGGTCAACTATGACCTAGATAGTATTGTTCTTCGAGGCAGAAAGAGGTAAACCCATAATAAAGTCTATTAAGATTGAATCCCACTTCCAAGTGGGAATTTCTAGGGGTCACAATTCACCCACAGGATGCTGATGCTCCGCTTTAACCTTCTGGCAGGTTAGACACTTGTCTACATATTCTGCAACCTCCTTCTTCATATTATTCCACCAAAAGTATTGTCTTAGATCTCGGTACATCTTGGTGCCTGCGAGTATTATGAGCCTCCTTTAGGATCAGCTTCTTCAATTCCTCATTTCTAGGTACATATAGGCGATTCTGAAATCACAGGGTCCCATCCTCATGTACTACAAACCCAGGAGACTTTCCTTTCTCTGAATTTTTCTTTATTCTTTGGAGTTCAGGATCACTTTTCTGGTTCACTCGAATTTCCTCCACGATGGAAGGCTGTAAGGTAAGTGCTGATAATTGAACATGTACTTGCCCATGGGACACTTGTTGAATTCTGAAGTCCTCAAGCTCTCTTAAGAGACTCAACTGGGTAATTACCACAGTGCTTGGGCTATGTTGCACCTTCCTACTCAGGGCATCTGCTAGAACATTTGCTTTTCCTGGATGATATTGAATATCAAAATCATAGTCTTTAAGTAACTCAAGCCAATGCCGTTGTCTCAAATTGAGCTCCTTCTTATTGAAGATATACTTTAGACTTTGATGGCCAATATAGATCTTGTATGGTATCCCATAAAAGTAATGTCTCCAAATTTTTAATGCAAAGACCACGGCTGCTAACTTCAGGTCATGGGTGAGGTTATTTTTCTCATAAGGCTTGAGCTATCGAGAGACATAAGCTACTACCTTGTCTTCTTGCTTCAGTACACACCCCAAACCATTCTTTGAAGCATTATTATAATGGTATATTCCTTATCTTCCACTGATAGCGTTAGGATTGGGGCAGTAGATAATCATTGCCTTAACTCCTGAAAGGCTCTTTCACTCTTCTTTGTCAACTCAAATTTATTCGCTTTCTTCAGTAAATTAATCAGGGGCGAAGCTATTTTCGAAAAGTCCTTGACGAACCTTTGATAATAGCCCGCTAAGCCTCGAAAAGTTCAATCTCAGTGACGTTAGCAGGCCTTGACTATTCCGTGATTGCCTTCACCTTCTGGGGGTCAACTTTGATTCCTTCTTTTGTAACCACATGACCCAAGAGCACCACTTCTTCCAACCAAAATCCACATTTCTTTAATTTTCCATAAAGTTGATGCTCCCTCAGTGTTTGTAACACCATACTCAAATGATCAGCATGTTCCTCTTTGTCCTTAGAATAGATAAGGATGTTATCTATGAATACTACTACAAACTTATCTAAGTAGGGTCTGAAGACTCTGCTCATAAGATCCATAAAAGCTGCGGGGACATTGGTGAGGCCAAACGGCATTACTGTAAACTCATCATGACCATACCTACTCCTAAACACAGTCTTAGGGATATCTTCAGGTTTAATCCTAAGTTGATGGTACCTTGACCTCAGATCAATCTTAGAGAAGACTCCTGCTCCTTGCAGTTGGTCAAACAGGTCATCTATCTGCGGCAAAGGGTACTTGTTTTTGATGGTGATCTTATTCAACTCCCTATAGTCAACACATAGCCTTAAGGTTCCATCTTTTTTCTTTACGAACAACATGGGAGCACCCCATTGATGGAAGCTTGCAAAGATAAGAACAAACTCACAAACTTGCTTCAAGGCAAAACACGGAATGAAGAAGAAGGAAAACTGAAAATGGAGAGGAGAATTCAAGAGTTTGGATAGTCAAGTGACCTTGCAAGGGATAATCCTAGGAGTCACCCTTGGAGAACACTTGGGCAATCTCTTTGTATCAACTAGTTACAGAATTTAATCACCTTCTAGTTGAGAGAAAGAGACCTAGAGACCCACTTGAGTTGCCAAGCTCAAGATATAACACTAGGAATTTTGTGGAGAGAGTTTTTGAGAACTCACAAGTTCATACATTCAAAGTTGGTTGCAAAATGAAAGGCCAATCTGATTTTATGCTTGATGGCCGAGGTCCCCTCCCTCCCTATGCAACAAAAACAAAGCCTAGTACATGTGGGGAAGAGTTACACATCTAATCATCCATTGCTAGCTAAACACCCCACTACCTAGCTTATTCTACCTCATTAGGGGTTATAATGCCTCCCAAATGAGGTGTCAAGCTTACAAAGGTCCTAGAATGCAGCAAGGATGAGTCACTCAGCAAGTGGGCAAGCAAAACCCAAGGGAAAACAGCCCCTTGTACCGGCTAGTGAAGGACCGAGTAAAGGGGTGTTTTTCTTGTCCTTTTGGCTGGATAAAACCAACACAAGGGGGTGCTTTGAATGGGATTTGAACCCATTACCTGATAAATATTTATGTCCCCTTCCATGCTGTAAAATTTCAGAAAGAATGGAGTTGAGTTGGCGGTCCAAATTCCTCCTTGTTTCGGACAGTGCTGGATTACCGCCTGGACTGCACGGTTGGAAACAACTTGCTGTTTGACTAACCAAATGACCTCCAAATCCCTTGCAACTTGCTTTATTGGATTCCTAACATCTTAAACTTAAAGAGAGGGGGAAAAGCAGTCAATCATCCCCTCACCTTCAAGTCGCAAGAGGTGCACAAAACCGGGCCAATTTCCGGTCGAATCTGCCCAGGTTCTGTCCATGTGTTCCAAGGTGTTCTTGACCAATGCATGAACGTTGTTGACTTCCTTGGGGCTAAAATGGATGTGTGGGCTTGCTAGTTGCATGCTAGGAGCTTGTGCTTGATGGTCCCCATCATTCTCCCCGGCTTGGTTGGAGTTTGACCTCAAACTCGGCAACTCTTCATCTTCATCATAGTATGGGCTCAAATCAGCCACATTGAAGGTGGAGGATACCTCATAATCATCGGGAAGGTCTACTTTGTAAGCATTTGGGCCAATCTTTTCAAGGATTTCAAAAGGCCCATCCGATCTTGGCATTAGCTTTAATTTCCTTTTGCTTGGAAATCTCTCTTTCCTCAAATGGACCCCTACTAGGTCCCCAGGCTGAAAATGAGCTTCTCTTCTCTTCTTGTTGGCATAAGTCTTGGCTTGCTCATTGAACTTTTCAATCCTTTTCCATACCTTGGCATGGAGCTTTTGAATTTCCTTTACTCTCTTCTCGGCCTCCCAACTAAATTTGGTGCGATTAGAGATGGGAACAAGGTCAAGGGGAGTTCGTGGGTTGCTCCCATACACAATTTGGAAGGGTAAGAGGCCCGTGGCCTTGCTTGGAGTGCGGTTGAAAGCAAATTCCGCATGGCAAAGCAACTCATCCCAACTTTTGATGTTCCCTTTGACCAAAACTCGAAGTAAAGTGCCCAAGGTGTGGTTTGTTACCTCAGTTTGGCCGTCCGTTTGGGGGTGGCAAGAAGTGCTAAACTTGAGATGGGTGCCAAGTTTTCTCCATAGTGTAAGCCAAAATGGCTTAAGAACTTAGTGTCTCGATCGGACACCATGCTTCTTGGAATGCCATGCAACCTCACAATTTCTTGAAGTAAAGGCTAGCCACTAGTGAGGCATCAAAGGTGGTGTGACACGCCACAAAGTGAGCCATCTTTGAGAATCTATCCACCACCACCATGATGTAGTCCTTGTGCCTTTGAGTTCTTGGTAGCCCCGTGATAAAATCAAAGCTAACATCTTCCCAAGGCCCTTGAGGAACCGGTAGAGGTGTGTAGAGACCTTGAGGCCGGATATGATCTTTGGCAAGCTGGCAAGGAGAGCATCTTTTGATGAAGTGCTCTACATCTCTTGACATTTTGGGTCAAAAGTAGTGCTCCTTGAGCATGGAGCACGTCTTCTCAACTCCAAAGTGGCCGGCGAGAGCCCCTCCATGGAGTTCTTGGATCAAAAGCTCTCTAAACCCACATTTAGGGATGCACAAGCGATTCCCTTTAAAAAGGAAACCATTCTCCAAGTGGTAGGACCCATGGGCATGACTAGAGCAATTCTCAAGGATAACCTTGAAGTCTTCATCTTGAGCATACATATCCTTGATGCACTCAAATCCAAGTACCTTGGATTTAAGAGTAGAGAGCAAGAGATATCTCCTAGAAAGTGCATCGGCCCCTTTGTTCATTTGGCCGGATTTGTGGTGGATCACAAAGTGGAAGGATTGCATGAACTCTACCCACTTGGCATGTCGTGGATTGAGCTTATGTTGTCCTTGACTGAACTTCAAAGCTTGATGATCCGTGTGGAGAATGAACTCTCCTCCAACCAAGTAATGCCACCAATGCTCTAATGCCTTCACAATGGCATAGAACTCCTTATCATATGTGGAGTACTTCCTCTTGGCATCATTTAACTTCTCACTAAAATAAGCAATGGGCCTTTTCTCTTGTGACAACACGGCCCCTATGCCAACTCCGGAAGTGTCACACTCAACTTTAAAAACCTTGGAAAAGCTAGGTAGTGCAAGAATGGGTGCACCAGTAAGCCTCTCCTTAATTTCCTCAAAAGCTTGTTGGGCTTGCTCACTCCACACAAATTGCTTGGCTTTGAGGACCTCGGTCATGGGTGCCATGATGGAGCTAAAATTGCTCACAAATCTCCTATAGAAGGAGGCCAAGCTATGGAAACTTCGAACTTGTTGTATGAAGGTGGGAGTAGGCCACTCACGGATGGCCTTGATCTTTTCTTCATCCACTTGGATGCCATTAGCCGAAACAATATACCCCAAAAACTTCACTTGGGGAGAGAAGAAATGACACTTTTCAAGGTTGCCATAAAGTTGCTCTTGAGCCAAGACACTCAAGACCTCATGCAAATGCTTGGAATATTCCTCTTCTCCACGGCTATACACTAAAATGTCGTCAAAGTACACAACAACATATCTCCCAAAGAATGGCTTAAGAACTTGGTTCATAAGCCTCATGAATGTGCTTGGTGCATTTGTCAAACCAAAGGGCATGACAAGCCACTCATAGAGACCACCCTTGGTTTTGAAAGCCGTTTTCCATTCATCCCCTTCAAAGATCCGAATTTGATAGTAGCTGCTTCTAAGGTCGATTTTGGAGAAGATAGTGACTCCATGAAGCTCATCAAGTAAATCCTCCAACCTTGGGATAGGGTACTGGTACTTGATGGTGATCTTGTTGATAGCTCTACTATCAACACACATTCTCATACTCCCATCTTTCTTGGGCACAAGTAGAGCCGGGACGGCACATGGGCTCAAACTCTCACGGATTAAGCCCTTGGATAGGAGCTCATCCACTTGTCTTTGAACCTCTTGTGTTTCTTGGGGGTTCATGCGGTAGGCCGGCTTGTTTGGGAGTGTGGCACTGGGAATAAGATCAATTTTGTGTTGGATAGATCTTTTAGGAGGTAGGCCGTGGGGTATTTCTTGTGGAAAAACATGGGAAAAGGCTTTTGTGAGGGGTGTAAGTAAAGGATGGGAAGATTCCTTTACCTTGATCTGTTCTTAGCCTAAGAGAATCCACTCTTTGAAGTCTTCAAATTTATGGAGTTGAGAGTGGAGTAAGGTGGTGAGAAAGACATCCAACTTAGGATTGTCTTGGGGGTTCTTTTGTGGGCTAGGTTTGAGGGGAGTGAGGGTGATTTTCTTGTGATCTTTGGTGACGGTGTATGTGTTCAAGCGGCCATCATGCATAACTCTTCTATCAAATAGCCATGGCCAGCCCAAGAGGACATGACAAGCGTCCATGGGCACAATATCACACCAAATTTCATCTTTGTAGGTTCTACCAATGGAAAAGAAAAGTAGACACCGAGTGGTGATTTGCAAACCCTTACCTTGATTGAGCCATTGGATTGTGTAAGGATTTGTCTGAGGTGTGATCGGGATCTTGAGTTTGTCCACCATGATTTTGGAAGCCACATTAGCACAACTTCCCCCATCAATAATGAGAGAACACACCTTTCCACTTACGGTACATCGAGTGTGGAAAATGCTTTCCCTTTGTTCCATTTCTTCATGAGAAGCGAGCCCACTCAAAGCCCTTCTAATCACCAAGAGCTCTCCTTCATCCGGACCCTCTTCCACCTCCTCTATGATTTCGTTCAAGTATACCCCTTTCTCTTCTTCCTCCTTCTCTTCCTCACCTTCTAGCTCCTCTAGGGAAGCTTGATACTCGGCCAGAGAAACCA
Source organism: Carnegiea gigantea (assembly GCA_029747015.1). Taxonomy (NCBI): domain Eukaryota; kingdom Viridiplantae; phylum Streptophyta; class Magnoliopsida; order Caryophyllales; family Cactaceae; genus Carnegiea; species Carnegiea gigantea. The sequence continues at coordinate 75,973 of JAKOGI010002240.1, forward strand.
TTCTCTTATTTGGACACTCGGACGCATAATGTCCAAGGCCTTGGCAACGAAAACACCGGACATTGCTAGATGGTTTTGGGGGTGGTTATTTGGAGGGAGTTTGTGGAGTGGTGTTTTGTGGAGGCTTCGGGTTTGGAGAGGGGAAGGATTTTTGAAGAGTGTATGGAGGTTGTTGAAAGCCATAAGGCCGTGGGGTAGGCTTGGGGATGGGATTCTTGCCTTTGAGCTTCTTTTGCATTTCAACTTTGTGGGCTAAAGCACTTAACTCATCAAGGGAGGTGTAAGGGTGTAACTTAACCACATGAGCAATTTGTTCATCAAGACCACTCAAGTATCGAATTCAAGGTTTGGGCATCATCCTCCTTCAAGTCACATTTCAAGAGGAGTTGTTCAAAGTCCCTAGTGTACTCCTCTACACTTTTGGAACCTTGTTTGAGGTGGTGGAGTTTGAGGAAGTTATCTTGAAGATAATGTGGGGGTAAGAATTTGGCTTTTAGTTTGGACTTCATTTGCTCCCAAGTCTTAATCTTACTTTTCCCCTTCCTTACTCTCTTGGACACAACATTAGACTACCAAATAGAGGCATATTTACGAAGTTTCAAAGCCACTAATTTTACTTTCTTGCCTTCCAGGATGTCTTTGTATTCGAAGACCCGTTCCACGGTTTGCAACCAATCAAGAAAGATGTCCGGATTAAGTTGGCCTTCAAACTCCGGGATGTCAACTTTGAAATCACCATAGCTTCGTTCACTATGCCTTTGGTGTCGACGAGGTCGTCTACCTTGCTCTTCTTCACTTGAATCACCAAAAGGGTTGCTTCCCTTGGAATCATCCGAGTCCCTATGCTTGCTTGAGCTTCTAGAACTCCATTGGTTCCGCCTCTTCTCCTCCATGAGTTGGCCAAGTTGCCGTTGAAGGTACTTGAGTTGAGCCTGAAGTTCGGCCTTCTCCTTAAGAGCTTGTTCAGCCACTTGAGAAGGGGTAAGGCTAGCGGACATGGTGACTTTGTGGTAGGAATTTGGTGTTGTGGGACGAAAAGGGGTAGGCACGGTCATGCTCTGTGGCACGGTGTGACTGTGCTGAGGTGCCGGAAATGGGGTGCTGCAGGTAAATGGCGGCACGGTCGTGTTGGGGTGGCACGGTGTGACCGTGCTGCTTCTCTGGTTGGACACGGCTGGAAAATTTTGTCGGTGAGTGTTTGGGCTATTTTGTGAGTTCGTGTTTGGGGGTGTGTTTGGGCAAGGGAAGCTTGGCCAAGAGAGTAGCCTAGGCTCTGATACCAAGTTGATGGAAGCTTGCAAAGACAAGAACAAACTCACAAACTTGCTTCAAGGTAAAACACGGAATGAAGAAGAAGGAAAACTGAAAATGGAGAGGAGAATTCAAGAGTTTGGATAGTCCAGTCACCTTGCAAGGGATAATCCTAGGAGCCACCCTTGGAGAACACTTGGGCAATCTCTTTGTATCAACTAGTTACAGAATTTAATCACCTTCTAGTTTAGAGAAAGAGACCTAGAGACCCACTTGAGTTGCCAAGCTCAAGATATAACACTAGGAATTTTGTGGAGAGAGTTTTTGAGAACTCACATGTTCATGCATTCAAAGTTGGTTGCAAAATGAAAGGCCAATCTGATTTTATGCTTGATGGCCGAGGTCCCCTCCCTCCCTGTGCAGCAAAAACAAAGCCTAGTACATGTGGGGAAAAGTTACACATCTAATCATCCATTGCTAGCTAAACACCTCACTACCTAGCTTATTCTACCTCATTAGGGGTTATAATGCCTCCCAAATGAGGTGTCAAGCTTACAAAGGTCCTAGAATGCAGCAAGGATGAGTCACTCAGCAAGTGGGCAAGCAAAACCCAAGGGAAAACAGCCCCTTGTACCGGCTAGTGAAGGACCGGGTAAAGGGGTGTTTTTCTTGTCCTTTTGGCTGGATAAAACCAACACAAGGGGTGCTTTGAATGGGATTTGAACCCATGACCTGATAAATATTTATGTCCCCTTCCATGTTGTAAAATTTCAGAAAGAATGGAGTTAAGTTGGCGGTCCAAATTCCTCCTTGTTTCGGACAGTGCTGGATTACCGCCTGGACTGCACGGTTGGAAACAACTTGCTGTTTGACTAACCAAATGACCTCCAAATCCCTTGCAACTTGCTTTATTGGATTCCTAACATCTTAAACTTAAAGAGAGGGGGCAAAGCAGTTAATCATCCCCTCACCTTCAAGTCGCAAAAGGTGCACAAAATCGGGCCAATTTCCGGTCGAATCTGCCCAGGTTCTGTCCATGTGTTCCAAGGTGTTCTTGACCAATGCATGAACGTTGTTGACTTCCTTGGGGCTAAAATGGATGTGTGGGCTTGCTGGTTGCATGCTAGGAGCTTGTGCTTGATGGTCCCCATCACCCATGGTGACACACTTAGCCTAATAAAGCCCTTCTGCAATAGCTCGTCTAACTGAATCTTCAGTTCCTTAAGTTCAGTTGGGCTTCCTTAAGTTCAGTTGGGCCATACGATATGGGGTTTTGGAGATAGGTTAGGCACTAGGGGTTAATTCAATTCCAAAATCAATTTCTCTTGTGGGGATACTCTGGTAACTCTTCAAGAAAAAACATCTTCAAATTCACAAACTAAGGAATATTTTCTACTTTCTCTTCTTTTGTTTGGGTGTTAATAGCATAACACCAATACCCAATACACCCTTGAGATAACGGCTTAATTGTTTTCATAGCAGAAATCAAGGGATAAGATTCTTCCTCTCTCTGCCTATGGAAACACACTTTCCTCCCTTTTTCATCCTTTAAAATAACCTTTAAGATCTTCACAGTCAATCTTAACTCCATAAGTGTGCAACCAATTCATTCTCAAAAGGATATCAAAATCAGACAAATCAAATTGAATCAGATCCACAGGGAAAGTGGTTCCACCAATGGTAACGGGAACGAGTTTACAGGCGATGGGGCACTCAATCACAGAATCGTTGGGTAGCTTGATCCTATAATTGGTTTCCCTCCTCCTATCCTCCAGGTTCAATTTGGGTGAATATAAATGAATGAGTAGCACCCAAATCAAATAATACACAAAATGGCTTTGAATTTAAAAAGAGAGTTCTAGTGACTACTGTACCAGAGGTGGCAGCTTCCTTCTTGCTCATTACATATGCTCCTCCTACTGTTGCAGGCCTTGGTGGTGGGGCCTCTTGGTGAGGTGGGGCCAAGAGTTTTGCTGCACCTTTATCTACAGCCTTCATCCTTCGGGGGCATGCAGCAATAAGGTGTTCAGGGCTTCTACACCATATGCACTTATTAGTTTCTACTCGACATTCAGGGATGGTGTGACTTGTTCTTCCGTACTTCACACAGGGCTCTGTCGAGCCTGCCAGACGACTCTTGGGAGGAGCGGGAGAAGGTTTCTTCTGGTTCACGCTCTTACACGGAGTTCCTCACTCAAACCCCTTTCTCTTTTGGTTAATTGGGTTTAGGGCTCTCAACTCTATCTTTACTCACTCCACTTCAGCAGCTCGCTCATATAGCTCTTGGTAAGTCAAAATTGGTTGCCCAGCTAACTAATTCTGAATATAGAAGGTCAAATCCTGTTCAAACCTTCTCATTTTTAGCCTTTCAGATGATACAAACTTAGGAACAAACCTTGATAATTCTGTGAACTTACTGGCATACTGTATCACAGTCATGTTGCCACTCATTTTCAGCTCCATAAACCCTTTCTCCTTTTGCCTTTGGATCACAACTGGATAAAATTTTACCCTTAACTCAGTCAGGAATTTACTTCAGGTGAATTCGGGCCCTACGAGCTTATTCGTAACAGTGTTCCATCAAATATCAGCTTCACCAGTCAAATAATATATCCCAATATTTACTTTCTTTTCTTCTGTCACCTCTACCAGTGTAAAACTTTTCTTCATTTCCCTCACCTATTCCTCCAATACTACTGGATCATAAGTTCCATCATACACTTTAGGGTTGCATCGTACTACCCTATCTACTAATTTATCCTCTTTAGGAGGGGTTTCAGTGGATACTTGGGGAATCCACTTCATTAGTTCAGCTACTAAGGCCAGCCAATAGTTCAGGTCCCCAATATTATTAGCTAAGTCAGGAGGGATTGGTGGCATTTGGCCAAAATTCGGTGGCACATGATGGGAGGCTTGATCACCCGATCCCTGGCCATGATCCGAGATTTTCTCTATATGAACCTCTGCATTATTGTGCACTGATTCGGACATTTTGATTATACATTAAACGAAACAATTGAATCATTGGAATACCCAAACATGTAAGATAAGCATGCCCAACAAATACATTTAATATAACTCAAATATTATTGAAAACAGACCCAAAGCTTCATTATATCATTTCATAATATTTATTTACATACATAGCTGCATGCTTATATATATGATCAGCAAAACATATCACATCTAACTGACTAGGGAAAGTCAATTTTGACTCCTACCTTAACCCTAAACACTAACTAGCCCCAAGACGCTAGATCTGTCACATGACCAAAAAGAGAAACGGACCATGTCATCACGGTTGGAGAGGATTGGACTAACTATATACAATATCATATGCTATACAAAATACAACTATACAATCTGACCATACCATATATACATACAGGGCTCAAAATGTACCCCACTCAGGTGTAATCCTAAAACAACCTAACGATCCCTAGACGGATCGTAAACTAGGTCGGACTCATCCTCCGGCTCCTCACCTGAGTCGAAGCTGCTGTCTGACACTCCTGAATCTACCTCGTCAGCCTCCTGTTCAACCTGTTGCTCCACTACCACCTCATTAATCTCTTGATCCCACTGTTACTCCCCCACTGCCTCATCAATGTCCTGATCTTCCTCGGGATCCTCCTCCTCCTCTAGATAGCCCTCGAAATCCTCCATGGCCTTGTCCTCAGAACTAACTATCACTATCTCTGGTGTATAAGGGAGATCCACCACCACGTGAGCCTCCCTAGGACTATCGGGCATTAGTGGTTTGCCCGGAGTGGGCAACAAAGGTGGTCCCTGTGCTGGTGTAGGTGGTACAGCCAGGGGATGTGCCTCATGTAACGAAAAGGCATGCTGAAGAGTCTCCATAGTGAGCCCCTTCTACTCAAAGTCCTCCCTCAACAATAACTCCGAAATGATGGTAGCCTAAGCACCCTAGACTTGGAACCTGGGTCCATCCCAGCCTGGGTTCCCTGTTATCATGAAATGATGATAATGGGGTCTGAATTCCACCCACGAATCAACTGTCGGTAAGGAACATAGCAATCTATGTGCGCAGACCGTGATGCTATGAAACTCAGAGAAAGGGTCCTGTGCATGAGTTGTAATACTAGCATGCAATAGTAAAATTGGGAGGCCACAGATGTACCAGGTATCATCTTGATTGCGTAGCGATCCATCTAGCAAGGAAAACGCAAATGAGGGGCGTATAGAAGATAAGTAACATGCATTTCTAATATCACAAGTCTCTAATAATATACGATATTCCTTACTAATAACCCTTCTCGCCCACCTATATCTGAACTCCATACTCTGTATCCTATCAAGAAAAATCAAAACGTGGCTCTGATATCAAATCTCTAACGCCCCAAATGTACATATTTCGTTGATTTCGTTCTCTTCATTAGATTCACCGATTTGAGGTATTATCCCAAATGATCAGGGCATTACCGTCATTCAAAAAAGACAAGGCTTTGCTTGTAAATAATAAATTTAGCAATGCTAATTAATGTTTACCATCGAAAGGCATTCACACAATCACAACTCATCAAACTATATATAAACAGTTCTAATATCAAACCATTTAACTATTCTAGGGTTTACATTAAAATATAACTACTCTTGTAGAGTATATAGCTTTAACATCAAAATATTTCACAGTACACTGCTCAAAACATCTCAACAATAACACATCACTATTCCTTTTTGTTTTGACTTTCTTGCTCACTTATCACCTTCAGTCGTCTTGCTCGCCTGAGGATGATTCACTGAACATTTCCCTAAAATAAAACATGAAAACATTTCGAACTGTGAGCTAAAGCTCAGTACATGTATCCCTGTATTGTTAAATGATCATTAAAAAACTGATTGGGCCTGCATTGTAATTCATTTAATTTAAAACAGGGAATGAGATGAGTATAAAACTGCATTGCTAATTATTATCTGATAGTGAACCCCTGGTAACTGTTACGACCTGTAGATAGGTGTACACCTGCCAAGTTGACCGGGGGACCTGGCCTAAAGCTGCGCGGTAACTGAAGGGCAATGCCCTATAATTGATAACTGATTGGGTCACTAATTATATGATAAATCACTGATTAAAATGATTCATTTATGTATTTACCAAAACATCATGCTGATTTCTAAAGGCGTGCTGATTTCTAAAGATACAGGCAATGAGCATACCTGGTGCTTTTAAATTTTAATGAAATTCACTGAAATGGCATTATGTACAAAAAGGGAAGGAAATGATAGATTAGGCCCTGACTCTGTTTAAAATATCATGATAGGAACGTATAATTAGCAAATATTTTTATTTTCATAGATAAGAAGTTAGTAAAAGGAAAGTAAGAGAGTAACAAGGCTAAAATAAATGACTCATGACTTGGTCTTCTGATCTCCGATTGAGACCTAAAACCCCAATATTGAAAGCTTAAGAAGTCCTGAAAAACTTTCATTTGAAATACAAAATACGATTTCCACTATAGGGTTCCCAAAATGGAGGTAGCACACAAGTATGTTAGTTTTGGTCTAACCTGCACAGCGATGGTAAAACAGCCATAACTATTTCCACAGAACTTGGATTAAGGCGATTCAAAAGGAATTTGAAAGTCAACACACTGAACTATCTATTCACCAAAACTCATAATTTTTTAATGGACCAATAATTACCAGTTTAATCACAAAGATTGCTATGTTTTATGAAACTTTCCAGCCTTCATTGTCAAGCCTTTCTCCTTTCTTTTCACACAATTCCCCATCCAAAATCACACCTTAAAGTCATGTAACAAGGCTTTGGCCCTTCCCATCACCAAACAAAACCATCACACTCAATTTCACTTCAAAATCATGTACATCAAAGATCATTTTTCAATCAAATATACAGTAATAACATACTTGCTATCAAAGGAAGGTTAAACCCTTGCATAATCAATAGAACCCTAACTTTTGGCTAACTTCCACTTCATCCAAGATCACCAAGAACATCCTCATAACATTATTAAAACCACTAAATCAAATACAAGAATCCAAGAAAAACAAACTTTTCACTTAAAGCTTGCATGATTATGAATAACCCTAATCTTAACATGCTCCCAACTCAACTCCACCATGATCAACATAAAAAAACCTCTGATTTCTCATCAAAACATCATAATCAATAATCAAAACATCAAAATAAGAATCAAAACTAAGATAAAAATCAAAAACCAACAAGATCAATATTAAGGTTACTCACTTCAAGCCTGATACAAGTAGAGATGGAGGTAATATTCAGTGGTTTTGATGATCGAGGATGGTGGCTAGTTGTACTAGGATGTCAGTGGGGGTCAGAGGCAACCGGGGCTGGCCGTAAACTAGCCGAAAACAGCCAAAACAGTAGTGGAAGCAACTGGCGTGTAGAGAGAGAGAGAGAGAGAGAGAGAGAGAGAGAGAGAAGAGAGAGAGATGGGTTGAGTTTTAGTTGTGTTTTTTTTACTAATCTAACAACTTGGCTGAGTTTTTAAGTAGAAAAATGACTTTTAACTAATTATAGTTAAGCTTAACTCATGGTAATTAGCTGTGTTAATTTGCAAACTTGTTGGGCTTCAAATTGGCCGAAATAAGTTGAGTTCAGGAATAAAACGCTTCGTAACGATAACCTTTTTGTGTAACTCAAAATTAAAATTTTCTAATATTATGGAAAAAAAAAAAAATTACTTAGATTAAACTTGTTAGGTCCTCCTATCAATTCTTCCAAAGTTTTTGTTGATAATTAAATAAATAAATAAAACCCGAATTGCCAAGTGAGGGCCCAAATAAATTTTTTCCCACCGAGATAATTAAATGCGATAAATAAATTTGAGAAAATCATTAACATAAGGTAATTAAATAAATAAATATAATTTAGGGTTGGGCTATTACACACACTATATGAATTACGGGGAGTAATTACTCTTAACACTTTCTATTGTAAGAAGAATGATTTTTAAAGACATTGATAACCTTGACAATCTCAGGGTAAATGAAGTTTAGTCATTTCAAATACTAATTTGGACATACTCTCATGTTGATAAAGACTAATTAATAGTCTTTTTTTAGGTTAAGTTCACTATTCAAATATTATGGAAACTGATTTGTGGAAAATCAATTTGCAACCTTTTCAAAATTGGGTGAAAAAAAATCTTGAAGAAATTTTGAGTGTTTCCCTCCATTTTGTTCAGACCTAGCAACTGGGAAAAGCCTTTGAAGGTCTTACACGTGCTAGCATTTCTCACTTTGGAAACCATCCAAGTCTGTCATATCTTTTCACTCGCCCATATTCATCAAATCTTGTTAACTCAAATTCTCTCTCTCCTTCACTCCTCTTTCAACTTACCAAACCTTAACCTATAACCGGCTTTGTCTCTCAACTTTTCACCATGATCATAGCAATATGTCCTCTAGGAAGCGAATGGCTACTCCTCTTGAGTTTTCTCCCATTTACATCAATCGAAGCTTTTAGCGTCCAGCCCCCCCCACTCCTCTAAAGAAGCAAAAGAGGCTCCTCTATAAATGTCTTGGATATGCTTGATAAGTGCTGTAAGAAAGCAAGTGAGGAATATTTTGAGAAATTGATGGATAGGAAGTTGATCTCTTGTGTTTGTTTGGGTTGGGTTTCTTCGTGAATGCAAAATTCAATTTTTCTCATGTCTTTCAAAGGATGAACTATAGAGAATTGTTTGGTGCTAGAAGCAAGGTCTATCCCAATTTGGTTAAGCTATTCTATGCTAATATACAGAAACAAGGACTTTAGGATATGACCTGTTACGCAACATCCGTTAACGGCATAAATTTTAGTCTGTCAGCTGCAGCCTTGGATGAGATCTTTAATCACAAGGTTGATCCTACCAATGTTTGCTATGAATTCATGAATGATTATGAAAATGCCTGTCTTGGTAAATATTCTTGATTTGAGGTCCTACTGATAACAAAAAGCAAGCATCCTATACATGGTTGTTCTGCGAATGCAGACTCCTTCGTCACATTTTAGTGATGACTGTCTACCAAAGAGGAAATACAAAGGAATTACTATTTGCTAGGGCCCTTAGAATGATTTAGCACATCATGTCTAACCATGATGTGACTTTTTCTAAGATTATTCTGGAGTACATCGACAAAGTCAAGGAGTCTTATCATAATGCCCCTCTTCTTTAGGTGAAAAATGCTTATATGGGTGTTTAAGTACTGTATAGATCCCTTGAAGATGAGGAACGCATTGAAGTGGTTGGCTCTGTGGTTGATAAGGAAATGCCAGAATTCATGAAATTTAGGCACACTTCTTCTAGGGAATGGTTGCATACAAATGAGTATTCTAAGAAGAGCACCTCGTACAAGCCTGCCAAACCCACACCTAACTAAGACTCACCCCGTCCCTTATTGACGTCTTGAGCCTTAAAATTTCAGGTTGGTGTCTATAAGTGATAAATTTGAAACACATTTGATAGAGAAAAAGGCCTGTCAGTCAGCGTGGATTTATGAGGTGGAAGCCTCGAGATTTCTGTAGGGACTTCAAACGGTTCCTTGTAACCTAATAAGCATGTACATAGTTGATGATATGATAGAGACATTATTTCTCTAGTTATTTTAGCCACATAGCAAAATAGTCTGCCCTTGTATTACAAGTTAGTCCTATTAACTAGCCCCTTTGAGTCTATATCTGTCTTTGTTGTGAACACTTGATATTAACCCTTGGCCAAACACATGTTCCTATATTTATGCAAAATCTAGAGTGAAACTTCAAGTATGTAGTAGGTGGTTTGGGGGCAATTGAGTTTAAGGTAGCCTTAGTATGTTGGTTTATTGAGGGATTGATGTTATTGAGTGTTTAGTTGTGTCTCCCTCTTATTTAGATTGTGTATATATGTATTAGGTTGTGAGTTGATATGTTGTGAACCTATCCTTTCAATAAATGAAAATTTTATTCCATTTAAAAAAAGAAAAAAAGGAATGGAAAAAAATCATGTTGATAAAGAAAAAAATTAAAAAAATGAATAAGTGATTGGCATTGGGCATTTACATAGATTGAATTCCTTTCTTTGTCAACTCATTCCTAAATGATTCATTAGGGTATGTTCAATGCATTGTTTGCATTTGGAATGTTGGTAAACTTTATGATTTCTTAGTGTTTTTGATTAGTTGCTCCCTAGTCACTTAGCTGGATAGCTCCGCATTGCCTAAATGCATTTGTGCACTTTTTTTTCCTTAACCCTTTTAGCCTATGTTAACCCTTTTAGCCCATGTTACAACCCATGTAAAGTCCTCTTGATCGTTATATACATATTGTATTTTTAGTAGTGAAGAATTTGAGAGTCCTAGCAAGCATATGGTAGATTGCATCTTTGGAATGAGTCTTGAGTGAACCCATGCTATATTTCAAGCACATAAGTGGGAGTGATTCACATTTTTCAAAAGTGAGGTTCTACCGGTTTGGCTCTAATCGATGCTCTACGTGCTTGCATGATATGCTTTATGGTTCTTTAGGGGTGGTCAAGTCTGATATCTAGCTTGTGTCCACATGTTTATTTGAAAACGTCTGCGTTCTCCTTATTTTTAAATGTGTTCTGAACTATTTGCGGCTGTTGTTAGTTGATATTCTTGCTTGTGATATATTATGAGTTCCCTAATTTAAGGAGGTTGTAATGTTTTTGAGTCTTAGATGTATTTCTCCTTGTTGGTTTTATCTAGTGTTTGCTTAAGGACAAGCAAATGTTTAAGCATGGGGAGGGGTGAATGTCATATTTGCATAGGATTTCATGAGTGTTTGGGTATCATTTTAGCAGATTAGTGGGCTTAATTATATGATTTTTGCCCCTATTTCTTATATTACGCTTGGTTTGCTTATTTTGAGAGTATTGCAGATTTTAACTTTGTGAGCCAAGTTATGTGAGTAGAATGATGATTTTAAGACCTCGTGGATCAAAGGTAATAAAAGAGGCCCAATGACACCTGGCATGGACCAACCATGGCCAACACCACAGCCCAGAAGAACCCAAGAGAAGTAGTGGGAGAAAAATTGGCCGAGCATCAGAACCAGAGGTCACCACGGTCTGACCGCTGTGGTGCCTGCAGATAAGCCACGGTGAGGTCTATTCCCCCGAGGCTGCTGGATTTCTTCGCGGCTATTCGTATTCCAAGCGTTTGGACAGTTTTACAGACTTGATTTCAGCAATAAAAGCCCTGTTTTACTGCTTTCATTCATCATCCCACTCCATTCTACCATATCCTATCATTTATATTAGGATTCTTAGATTTAGATTAGAGTAAGAGAGAGCGAACTGAAGTGGAGATTTGCAAGGATTCTAACCTGGGCTTGCAATGATGGTTCAAGCATGATCTTGGCTGAGCAATTGTCTTCCCTTGTCTTCTCTTTTCTCATTTTAGGATTTATATTTTGTACTTTGAATTTTCTTTTGTTGTTTTGAACTTGGATTTATGCAAGTACTAGTTGGTTTGTCGACCTGATGTAATCTCTTTTGGTACTTTGGAATTATTGGATTGTTCTATCAAATCTTAGATATTTATTGTCTTATGAGAAATATGATCACTTTCTTGCATGTTTTGGGTATTTAGTGAAGAACTAAAAATTGAAATTCGATAGTTGAACCCTAGGATTTAACTTGATTGTATGGAGTCTTGAGAAAGTCACACCAATTGAGAAACTACAAATTTGATAATTGCATGCCTAATAAACCTAAACAAATCAAGAGCCCTTGAGAAATGGTAATTGGTTAGATTTAGGCAATTTACTTCACTTTAGAAGAGGGCTATGATACTTCAATTGTTAGTTTCAAAACAATCAATTAAGGAAGAAGTGCTTGATTGATACATGAATTGAGGGATTGCTTATTTTGTATAATTCCTTGATTATTTATCCACTAAATTAGATAGTAGATTAATTAAATTTCAATCTTAAATTTTAATCCGCTTAGCCTATCTTAAGGGAATATAGCCTGATAGCTTAGCTTAGTCTATGTTGGATCGACCTTGATTTTTTACAACACCATCGTGCATATGCAGCCCTATCACTTTCTCTGGGCCCATTTCTGCAAGACTGTAATTGGTCTTCTCCTTCTTCTCCCTCCCTCACCCAGATCTATTCATTGCATTCACACCCAATAGTCAAGGTGCTCATTGCTGGCTACAGGTGAACTAAATTTTGTTTCCTTCTTTTCTCTTTGTTGCAGTGGTGCCGTCAACAAGACTAGGTACATCGCAATGTAGTTTGCGGTGCCATCTTTTTCCTCGTCAATGTTCGACAACCGGGCCCTACACCAACAACACCACCTCGCTCTCTTTTCTCCTCCCACCCTCTTCCTCTTTCTACAGTTAGGGTTTCAGCAAGCATGAACAACAGGAGCAAATGAAGAACTCAACGACAAATTGGGGCAAAATAAAAATCTTAATTAATATTTTTCTTGTAAATTTTGAGTTATTAATTTGATCCATGAGTGTTGCGGACCTGAAACCCCTTGATTTTGGGAGGGTTCAAGTTAGACCTGGCAGATTGGTCACTCGATTCGGGCACGGGTCAGGTCAAGTTCGGGTCGGGTCATGTTCGAGTTAAGTGACATTTCGGGTCGTTTCGATTTGGGTCGGGTATGATTTAGTTTGGGTCGATTTCGGGTCAACTAATGTTTGGTTAAATACGCTCGTCATGACAAAGCAAGCAACTTTGTACAAAATTTCGGGTTGGGTATGGTTCGGTTTGGGGTCCACTTTCGAGTGAGCATATTTTGGGTGTCGAGTCGGGTATGGGTCCAGGTCGTTCGGTTCGGATTTCGGGTCTCGGGTCATTTTTGCCAGGTCTAGTTCAAGTCCCTTAAATTTCGAGAAAAGCTTGAAACCTCTAACTATCAAGTTTCGTCCCTTTAAATTGCTCACTAAACGTCAAGAAGTGGAACTCGATATCTGAGAGGTTCAAGTTTGGTTCGATTATTCCTCATCAAACACCTCCTTACTTTCATTTCACCCTTACAAAAACCCTAAGTAGCAAACTAGAAGGCCAAAGTCAGGAGCCTTCCCATTTCTCTCTCTTCTCTCCTCTCTCCTCTCTTCACCTGCATTCCTTTGTCTCGCTTTCCTTTTAATTCTCAATTCTCGAGTCCCGACTTCTCGTCATATCCAGTTCTCACTTTTGAAACCGCTTAAATCTGGCTTTGATTTAGGCTTCTAAAACCATAAAAGTGATATCTCTTTAAGGAAAATGATTGTCAGGAGAGTAAGAGAGGGTACAGACTAGCCGCTGGATTGACTAGGCTTCTGAAAACAAAAGATCCGAACTTAATGCTGCAAAATTTAATTGGCCCGTAATTTACCCGGGTCCATCGACTTCTTCGGGTTGATCGATTTTAACCAAGTCCTTCTGGTTCATATGTTAAAACAAGTCTTAGTTACTGCTAACCCGTCAAACTAGCTGGCTTCCTCTCTGATCGGTCCAATCGATCGATTGAGTTCGATTATCTTAATATTGTACAAAGACGCATTATATGCCACTATTGATGATGATCAATTTTTTTCTTTTGCTCAAAATTAAAAATGTTAGATTCCCTTAAAATGGGATTTCAAACCTCTTATATAGTGGGGATAATTAAATTCCTTAGAAATGAAAGGAACTTGACACCCTTGAATATCAAGTCTCATATAGGGATGTCAGTGAGTCCTGGATTTGATTCAGGCCCATTGGACCTGAGCCAAATTAGAGAATTTGGGTCCACTCAAATGACGTCCAACGGGTCTTAAGCGGATCTGGGTCCAAGGGATGTGGGTCGGATTTGGGTTTGGATCTGAAAAATTCAAATTCAGACCAAACTCAAGACCCATTTAAGACCCATTAATTTTTTTAAAAAAAGGGGCAAATGCAATTGGCTAAAGTAAGTCTAAATTTATAAACCCTAAAGTTACTTTGCTTAGGGTCTATTCTTTTCGTGGATAAATTTTCAAAATACCAACCTCAACCCACTTCAACTTACTTCAACCCACTTTCACTATTTTAACCAATTTCAATTTATCACATAAAAAAATTCAACCCATGTCAATCTGCTTCGACCCACTTCAACCTACTTCAATCCACTTTATCATTTTAACCATCTTAATTTACCCACAAAAAGAACAGACCCTTAGTGTCAGTCGTAGAAGAAAAATTATTATGATATTTTTGTGAATTCTATCTTCGTGGCTTTTACTAAAATATTAGTTTTGGTATATAATACATAGTTAAGAACACTTAGCTATGATATATATCACTAGAATATTTTTTATTAAATATTATATCTTCTAAATTCAATTATTCGTATTTGAAATATGATAATTCATGTTGGGAAGTAAAAAAAATCATCTTTAATTTGAAAAATGGTAAGGACTTATTTAGGATCCGTGAAACTGTCAGACCCACGAATCTAGATTTGGGTTCCATCTTTACAGACCTAATAGATTTTGAGCTGATCTAGATTCAAAAAATTTAAATAGGTCTAAATTTAGATAAATTTAATCCAGATCTAATCTATTATCATCTATAATTCTATACTTTAAACATCGTACCAACTCCCACCCTGCCCCCCGGCGTAACATTTCACTTGCACGAGTAGAATTTGTGAAATGCGGGCTGTCGGTGCAAGGCACTTGCCTCGGCTGTTCACATTGCAATATCGCATTCCTTGCTTAACCTACAGGCTGTCTTAATACATGTCCCTCCCACCAACTCCCCATCTCCACCGTCGATTAATAATGATCGATCATCATCACCATCTCTTGGTCTTACATTTCCCTTTCTTCCTGCTGCTTAAATAGCCATAGCTAACAGCCTACTGGTTAGTTCCCTCTCTTTCTCTCTCCTCATTTATTCCTCTACTAAAATCCCAACAAATTTGCTTCCTCAGATCTGAGGTAAGTAGTAAGTCCCTGAGAAGTTGTTCTTCCATCGTTTTCTCTCCCCTACTTTTAATCACATTCACATTCACATTCACATTCACCTCCATCGCCAACTTCCCAGCTGCTTGATTTGCGATTTTCAACAATGGCTGGGAAATGGGTATTGGCAGTTATGGCGGCAGCGATGATTTTGGGGGTGGCAATGGCGGACATGTCGGAAGAAACGAAGGTGAAGACGGTGAAGGGGAAGAAGGTGTGCACAAGAGGATGGGAGTGTACTCAGTGGTCGATCTACTGCTGCAATAACACCATATCTGACTTCTTCCAGGCGTACCAATTTGAAGATCTGTTCGCCAAGAGGAATGCACCGGAGGCTCACGCCATTGGGTTCTGGGATTATCAATCATTCATCACCGCTGCAGCCATTTACCAGCCCCTTGGGTTTGGTACCACCGGCGGCAAGCTTATGGGCCAGAAGGAGCTCGCTGCCTTCCTTGGTCATGTCGGTAGCAAAACCTCTTGTAAGTTAATCTCGCTCTCTCCCTCTCTCTCTCTCTCTCTCTCTCTCTCTCTCTCTCTCACACGCACACACACACACACGTCGGATTTGGTTTAGTTAAGAGTTCAGTGGGCTCTATTTTTTGATGAGAGAATTTAGTCGGTTTCTCAAGAGAATTTAGTGGGATTCTTATCATGATTGATATTTACTCATCACTGTGTTGCTGAAAATTTAATTTGGATTCGATTAATTTCTTGTGCATTTTGGACTTCATTTTAATAAACGGCATGTGGAGCCACTCAGAGCTTATTTTCCAAGCTCATGCCTTTCTTTGTAAGGGCTGTGGTGTTAGTGAATAGTGTGTTTGTGCACGTGCCATGGTTCGAATTAGATCAGGGACATTTCAATTCTACGCACTACACTCTATAGCTTCTCCCACGGAAATGAGAGACCGGCGAAGCTGATTAGATTCGAACTTCTTTTATGCTTAAAGCTGCAGTATTAAACTAGCTTTTCATTTTAAGCAATTAATGGGGAGTTAGTGTTGGTCTTAGTCATTCAATTCTCTCTAAAACCTCTCCCCAAACTGCAATCTGGGGTGTTGAATCCGAAATGCAATTCTTTTATGATGAAAGTATTATGGATCGTGTTTCAATCCCACAAGATTAGCGATCCTACTTCACAAACAAAAACTTGGCATAGACTTTCGTGATCGAAGTACTCTGGATCAGGTTCCAATCCCATAAGATTAGCTATCCTACTTGACCAACAAAAACTTGGCATAGACAAAATTCAATAATTGAATAGGCGATTCGTACTTTAGGATAAGCGTCCTTGGCATCTCCGTCTTGTCAAGGCTTGAAATTTGGATATGAAGAAAATTTAGTTTAAGAGTTCAAACAAGTTTTCGTCATCTTTATTAACCCTAAATGGGATAACGACGCCCTCTTCTATCTGGGATCCTAGCATTCCACAATCCAGAACTCATGCTGCTATCTGTAACGTTCTGCAACACAGGAAACTATGGTGTTGGTTACTCCATGTGTTGTTGAAATTTATGAACTCTCTAACTAGGCTAATAAGTTTGCTTCTCTAAACTCAACAATAAAACTGTTGTATGTATCAGGTGGTTATGGAGTTGCCACGGGAGGGCCATTTGCCTGGGGGCTTTGCTACAACAAGGAAATGAGCCCAAGCCAGTCATACTGTGATGATAGCTACAAATATACTTATCCTTGCTCACCTGGAGCTGACTATTATGGCCGTGGAGCGTTGCCTATTTACTGGTATGTGTATTTTTTGGTGCATGTCTGGTCTGTTGTACTGTTGCCTTGTTTTCATTTCCCTCAGTTGAATCTATTGTGGTACTGTGATTGCAGCTTTTGAGCACTATGATATATTTTCTTCTCTGTTTTTCTCTCTTTGTTTTGAATTTTTTTTTTTTTTTTTCATGTGATGCGTGATTCTTGAATAGCAAGGCTGGAGTAGTGAGAATCGCTGTATGCCCTACAACGACCCTAAGGGTGGAGTTTTGCAATTAACTGATTGGATCCATATGTTTAATCATTATAAATAGGAGGAGATTTCTTGCGTGAGATTTTTTTGAAATTGTACTCCCAATGTGGTGCACTTTTTGGAAGTTGCTCTGAATTTATTGCTTTTGCTATCTAATGTACGACATCCTTACCTGTGATATTTCCTTGTCTGCCATACTTCTTTGAACAACTAATTTTTCAGGATGACCTTAAGAGTAGAGCTGGCTAGTGGGTGGATTTGGGGACCCAGTTAATAATTGTATCACTTCCATGTCAGTCTTGGCAACAAGTTAGATTTCCTTAAAATGGTTAACGATGTGTTCTCAAACTAAACGGTCAAATTAGGTCAACTTTAGGTCAAAATTGGACCATGTGTCTGGTCATCTAATCAAATTAGTTAATGCAATCAGCAAAATAATTAACTAATAACCTAAAACGTCATTGCCAACAGGGGTTCTAAACCATGTCTTTTTGAAAGAAATGCCTTTAGCCACCCTTTAGGTCTCATATGCATTGCAGTTTGTAGAGAAGAATAGATGATGATAAGCAATATGCTCTTAAGAAGCAAGTAAAGCTTCGGTCATTACAAGATGAGGTGCACTTTTCGTAGGACGTAAAGGTTTCATCATATTGTAGTGTATTATGTCATAATTCCTTTATGATTACTTCTCTTGCTTCTCTATTCTCAATTCGATGGCTACAATCCACTTAATGGTTGACAATGCTCTTGTTGCCTTAATGGTTGACAATGCACTTGTTGCAGGAACTTCAACTATGGAGCTACAGGTCAGGCACTGAAGGCGGACCTGTTGAATCATCCCGAGTACATCGAGCAGAATGCTACCCTGGCCTTCCAGGCTGCAATTTGGAGGTGGATGACACCAATGAAGAAGGGACAGCCATCAGCACACCAGATTTTTGTTGGAAGCTGGAAGCCTACAAAGAACGATACTTTGTCAAAGCGTGTCCCTGGCTTTGGGACTACCATGAATGTCTTATATGGTGACCTCGTCTGTGGCAACGGTGAGGTTGATGACATGAACAACATTATCTCTCACTATCTTCACTACCTTGACTTGATGGGTGTTGGCCGGGAAGAAGCAGGACCACATGAATTGCTCTCTTGTGCCGAACAAAAGGCCTTCAATCCATCTTACACTGAAGATGCATCCTCTTAAACTCCAAAGTTGCTAGGCTGGCAGATGTATTCTTTTGGGTTTGATCCTCTCCGGAAAGGCACTTATTCAATAAATAGAGGTTCATTCTCGATGTCATTGCGTGGTTGTATACAGTTTGTTTGCCTGTTCAGTATAAGCTGGCTTGAACAATCTGTCAAGGTTTGTAAGTGTTTGTTGTGTAATTTTTTCATTAGCTCTGTGTAGATGTTGAAATAATTTCCGTTAAAAAAACGTTAATGATGTAAGTATGTCATTATGGATGATAAATGTTCAAACGAAAAGTCTCCTTGTTTGCAGTATTCATTACTCTGACACCTATTCTCTTTGGAAAAACGTTCCAAATATTTCATTCTTGAGTACGCTCTGTTTTTCGGCGTTTGGAGATAGGGATTAATGTTCTGAAAGATGGCGTTAAAACTTGAAACCCAAAATATGTCGTTCAATATGTAAAATCTGGATGCTTATGAGTAAAAAGCGAAGGTTTGTTAACAAGCTTAACACGTCTAACAAGCACAAGTAGCAGTTGAAATATCTTTCATCGCTGTCAACGTTTGCTACCCTGAAAACAGGTGGACCCAAACGGATTGTCAAGCCAAATCGGACACCAAACGTGAAATATACCAGCAGATAGTGGCTACGAGGCTGGAAGAGAGACAAGGGCTAGAGCAATGCAGTGTCTGCCTCACAAACAGGCCTTGTTCAGCCCTCGCCACCATCACAGCCCTCTTATCACCACCAACTTCCTCTCTCCTACCTCAAACCTGACCAAATGCAACAGAAGATCCTGCAGCTTCCTGACACGATACCGTTCAATCACCTTTAGGAAGGACAAAGAAGAAGATGAAGACTGGCGTCCTAACTCGGCCTCTGATTGCTCATCGAGGTTTGAGGAAGCAGTGAAGCTGTTCAATGAGAGAGAATACTACGCCCGCCATGATGTGCTGGAGTCGATCTGGCATGATTCCAACGACCCTCTTCGTACCCTTTGCATGCTAGCCTTCAGTGTGCGGTGGCCTTCCATCACCTTTTCAACCAGGTGGAGTGAATTCCTCGCCCTTGCTTTTTATTGGTAGTTGTAGTCTTCGAGACAATTTCGTAATGAGATTAATGAAATTTCTGTTCAGCAGAGTCGCAAGGGGGCGACGATGGAACTAGGAGAGGCTGTGTGTAAACTCAGGAAGCTCAATTTTAAAACCGGTCCCTTTCATCAGTTTGAGCAGGGGATTTCTGCTGTTCTGCACTTCATCTGTCAAACCCAATTGGAGCTTGCTGCCTGTGAGTCCCATTCTCACATTCTTAATTTGAATATTTGAGTCCTTACTATACCGTCTATTCACATCTAGATTCGAATATATTACATGGGCAAAAAGAAATCTCTCAATATATTGTTGTCTGATTATTTTACTATAAAGTAGTAGTAAACTTCTCCTCTGCATTGGTCTTATATTCTGTATGGTCAACTTTTTACAATTTTTGTGGACAATCCTTGCAAGAGCGGCATACTTGCCGTTAATATTGAAGTGGTAGATAAAATTGTCTTTTAGTTTAAGGTATTGGATGTACTCGTAACTTCTTTCAAATCACGTATGTAAGGACCGTGTGGTTGTATGTATCAACCTCTTCCGCCTTGCCCTATGCCGGATTTTAGTTAAATTGTTTGCTTCCGATTGAATGGCACTGCTAATAGTGTCGAAAGTCTTTCCTGTTTTAGTGGGAAAAAATCAATCTTTCTTAAGAATATTGGACGAAACATGTTCTCAAGAATAAACAGGTCCAAATCCCATAACATTTTGTCAAATAAGGAAAAATTGGATTCTAAGCGTTGACGAATTACGCTTTTTTTCAAATGTGAAGTTGTTACTCAAAAGAATAATTTATCTTTCATTTTGAGAACTCCTGAATTTGAAATTATTCATGTAAATGTCGGTTGTGTAAGTTAGTGGTCCTTATATATAAAACAGTTGAGAGTAATCTTAATAACAATGGAAGTTAGGTGACTTCACACATTAGACATTAGCCCCTGCATGTTTTCCATAGCAGCTGATTCGCAAGTTGTAGATGATATTACAATTAACATCTGAATACTCAACTCATCTTTTTGAGGAATAATAGTGATTGTTAGTGCCAATCGGGCTTATGTCAGAATTAGACTTCCACACATGAGGACTTATTACAAACTATACATCAGTCTCGAGTCTATATTCTATAGGCACGAATTAGTATATATGATTTTTTTTAATCTTTTTTAAACATACCCTTATTTCTATAGTGCATTTTTCCAAAAGAAAAAAGCTTTCTTTCATCAAATTGTATCACGTTATCTTTGGGCTTTGTTTGTTTAGATTATGATCCGTGCAACTTGTCCCCTTGGATTTATCAGTGCCATTGGGTGGAGTTCTGAATAGTGTTGATCAATTCTTAAACATAAAAGATATAAATCAGGAATTAAATCATGTGTACCTGATAATCCTGTAAACGTGGTTAGGGATGAGGCCATGATTCTCACGCAGATCGAGTTTCCGTTTAGGGTGTATCGTTATGATGGCTAAGGTGAGGATGAGACTCACGAGAATAGAGAGGCAGAGAGGAGGCGTAAGATTGGTATTTTGATCTCTGCCTAATACCTCTATTTATATACACCCAAGGGGAAACCCTAATTAGGTCATAAGGGTAATTAAGGGTAATTACGTCCATCAAATAATTACCAAATAATACGTAGGGTATTTATTAGGTCAATGATCAATTAATTAGATAAATGATAACTCAGGCCACATAAAAACGTGTCCAACATTCTCCCACTTGGCCGAGTAATCATTTATGATGAGTATTAGACAAGTCTGATCAGATTTTAATACTCATTTTAGTTCTAAACCGAAATTGTAGCAGAGAAATACAGTCATTGAATCGATATTCAATTCAAGACCCCCATTAATCATACTACAATATTAAATTTAAAACTTAAATAAGCTAAGGATCAAATTGACAATTAAACCCATAAGATTATTTTGTACATAAATGTTGTCTATATGTCTTTAGGCATGCGTAGACACATTCAGAGACAAAACAAACAAAACAATGAGGAAATTTTATTATTAAATGCAAGCAAGTACAATATGCAACTAAATGAGGTCTTTAGATAACCCCATCTTCGAAACATGTTCTTCGAAAATCTTAGGAGGGAGACCTTTAGTCATCGGATCCGCAAGCATATTCTTAGTACTTATATGCTCAATACAAAGTTTATTTTCCTCAACTCGCTCACGTACGAACAAGTACTTTGTATCAAGATATAAAGCAGCGCCAGTCGAACTGTTACTGTTCGAGAAACTAACGGCGGCTGAGTTATCACAATAAAGCTTCAATGGTCGAGAGATGGAATTAACTACTTTGAGTCCAGTGATAAGGTTTCTAAGCAACATTCCATGACAGGTTGCGTTGTACAGCGCAATGTATTCTGCCATCATCGTAGAAGTTGCAGTCAACTCTTGCTTATGACTCTTCCACGAGATAGGTCCACCAGCTAACATAAAGATATACCCTGAAGTGGATTTCTTGTCATCTTTGCACTTAGCAAAGTCAGAATCAGAATAACCAACCACTTCCAAATTATCACTCCTTCTGTAAGTCAGTTTATAGTCTTTTGTCCCTTGTAGATATCGAAGAACTTTCTTAGCTGCTTTCCAGTGATCAAGACCAGGATTGGTCTGATAACGACCTAACATTCCAGCAATGTAAGCGATATCTGGACGAGTACAGACTTGTGCATACATAAGGCTTCCTACTCCTGACGCATAAGGTATCATTCTCATCTGTTCTTTTTCAACCTCTGTTTTCGGACATTGAAATAAACCGAAAACATCTCCCTTAACTACTGGAGCCACAGAAGGAGAGCAATGTTGCATGTTATAACGTGTAAGGACACGCTCAATGTAAGCCTTTTGAGATAATCCCAAAATACCATTGACTCTATCTCGGTGTATTTCGATGCCAATAACATAAGAAGCCTCCCCGAGATCTTTCATGTCAAAATTACGCGAGAGTAAGCGCTTGGACTCATGCAACATGTCTAAACTATTACTTGCCAATAGAATGTCATCTACGTAAAGGACAAGTATAGTAAAGTTGCTCTCACTCATCTTGAGGTAGGCGCATTGATCCACTTGATTCTTTATGAAACCTTCTGACTTCAAGACTTGATGCAACTTTAGGTACCATTGACGTGATGCCTGCTTCAACCCGTATATGGATTTTTTTAGCTTACAGACTGAGTGCTCTTGACCTTCAGATTTGAATCCTTCGGGTTGTTTCATGAACACTTCTTCATCCAAATCGCCATTAAGGAAAGCGGTTTTGACATCCATCTGATGTAGCTCTAAATCAAAATGAGCTGCAAGGGCCATAACAATTCTTAAGGAATCCTTTCGAGAGACAGGAGAAAAGGTCTCTTGATAGTCAATTCCCTCTTGCTGAGTGTAGCCCTTTGCAACCAATCTCGCTTTGTAGCGTTCAATGTTTCCATTCGGGTCCAGTTTTGTTTTGAAGACCCATTTACATCCTACGGGTTTGACCCCGTTGGGTAATTCAACCAAATCCCAAACATCATTTTTCTTCATGGAGTCAAGCTCTTCAATCATGGCTTTACTCCATTCGGAAGACTGATCACTGTTAATGGCTTCATTATAAGAGGTAGGATCAGTAAACTTTCCAGCATCCATTTCTGCTTCAGTCAGGTAGGTAACATAATCATCAAAGTTAGTAGGCCTTTTAGACCTAGATGACCTCCTGAGCAAATTTTCAGGTTGAGCATTGGCGGCATTGTCTTGATGGGTATCATTTGAGGTGTCTTCATTTCCAGGTACATTAGGAGTAGGAGGTGGTGCAGTGTCCTGCGGATTGGCATTGAGTACAAAAGGAGTAATTGGAGGTAAAGTAATCGACAAGTCTATCCCCCCCGCGTCTTGTACTTCTAGCAATTCATCATAAGGGTTTTCACTGCTCCCACTGACCTTAAAATCTTCAAGGAAATGAGCATCTTTGGTTTCTACAATGCGAGTGACATGGGAAGGACAATAAAATCTGTAACCTTTTGAGTGAAAAGGATAACCAATGAAGTAGCAAGTTACAGTTTTCATGTCGAGTTTCTTCAAGAAGGGATTATAAAGTTTAGCTTCGGCAAGACAACCCCATACTTTCATATATCTTAGACTCGGTTTCCTTCCTGTCCAGAGTTCATAAGGAGTTTTAGGGACAGCTTTAGAAGGAACCCTATTGAGTATATGAACAGCTGTTTTTAAGGCCTCGGTCCAGAGAAATAGAGGTAAACCTGAGTTGGCTAACATACTGCGTACCATGTCCATTAGGGTCTTATTTCTTCTCTCAGCAACACGTTCTGTTGAGGAGTACCAGGCATGGTATATTGGTTTACAATCCCCTGGGCCTTGCAAAACTCATAAAATGGACCAGGAGCTTGACCCACATCAGTATGTCTACCATAATATTCACCTCCTCTATCTGATCTTACAATTTTTATCTGACGATCAAGTTGTTTTTCAACTTCAGTTTTATAATCTTTAAAAGTTGTAAGTGATTCAGATTTTTCCTTAATGAGATACAAGTACATATAACGAGAATAATCATCAATATAAGTGATAAATGAGTTATGTCCAGTTATTCCAGTGATAGAGTAAGGACCACTAATGTCAGTGTGAATGAGCTCTAATAAATTAGAACTCCTTGTGGCACCTTTCTTATTCACTGATGTCATTTTACCTTTAAGGCATTTGACACATGTTCCAAAATCATTGAAATCGAGAGATGGTAACACTTCATTCTTCACGAGTCTAGATAGACGTTCTCGTGAAATGTGGCCTAAGCGTTGATGCCACAACATGGATGAAGTTTCTAAGTCTCATTTTCGTTTTCTCTTTGTTAGTGTCTGATTGATATTATATGACAACAAAGATTTGGAAAAATCATCATCTAGTTCTAATTTATAGAGACCACCATCCAGAAAACCATGACCAAACACTTGAGAATTGAAACTAATAGTAAGTCTGCCATGACCATGAGAAACATCAAAACCGTCTATGTCTAACTTTGGTCCTGATACTAAATTCCGAGTAATCTCAGGAATATATAAGGTATCGTAAAGTTTAATACACAAACCAGTTTTCATTATTAATTCTAAGGTTCCCATGGCTTCGACAGCTAATTCTGTTCCATTCCCCAGCTTAAGTGTTCTTCGGTTTCTTTCCAGCTTCTGGATTGTAAGGAATCCCTGAAGTGAGTTGGTTACATGAACCATAGAACCAGAGTCAAACCACCATGTATTAGTTGGAACATTTAAATTAAAGGACTCAAGTATCATGTAAAGATGATTTCCTTTCTTCGTCAGCCACTCTTTAAAGTCTTGGCAGTCTTTCTGTCTATGTCCTTCCTTGCGGCAGAACTTGCAGTAAGACTTCCCTTTGGAGTTCTTAGAGCTGGAAGAAGCACTTGCATCACGTTTCTGGACTTTAGAAACTTCCTTCTTATCGACATTTCTCTTCCTCTTCTTTGGATTAGTGGTCATGAGGTAAGCCACATCAGGTTTGTCCAGCTTCAGACGCTCTTCTTCTTGTACGCACATAGCAATCAACTCATTCATCGACCACTTGACCTTCTGGGTGTTGTAGTTGACCTTGTAAGCTTCAAAAGATGCAGGAAGAGAAGTCATTATGAAGTGCACCAGAAAACCTTCACTGATCTCCATGTCTAATCCCTTGAGCTTGCGGGCCATGTCGTTCATCATCATGATGTGCTCACGAATGCCGCTATTCCCGTCATATTTTGTAGTCACCATCTTCAAAATAAGAGTACTAGCATGTGCCTTAGAAGTTGCTTTGAATTGTTCCTCCACGGAAGCCAGATATGTTTTAGCATTAGATGAATCTGGAATAGCTTCCCTGATGATTATGCTGATGGAATTTTTAATAAGCATAAGAGCCATTCTGTCGCACCTCTCCCATCTCTCATGTACTATTTTATCTTCAGCAGTACTTTTATCAGTGAGGGCAGGAAGGGCAGGCTCTCTCAGTGCATAATCAAAATCCAACATGCCAAGAGTTAGCATCAGTGAATCTTTCCATGAAGAAAAATTAGCACCGTTCAAGGTCTCAATTCCCATATTTGGGGCTGATAATGGATTCAGATGAGAGAAATAAGACACAAAATTAAAGAAGAAGTTAAGAGGTAATGAACTAAGGCTGGCGAAGTTAAGGACCATTATATAGTAATGAAGCTGTGATAATAGTCTATTATAACACCAAAATAATAGACTAAATTTAATTCTACTCAAACAAATGGCTTTCACTTTGGTTATGACCACTTATTTAAGTATTATGAATAATAAAATAATGATGTGCAATTTGAATGTAACACATCACCTTTGGGCAGAAGTGAAACATTTAAATTTTAATGCACATATATATTTAGTTCGCAGTACACAATTATAACACATCATCTTTGGACAGAAGTGAAATATTATGTATTTAAGGCGAGTGTCATGCAAATATCTGTTTAAGGATATGCACTAAATGACAATGCTTAATAAGGCTTGAAATAAATTTCACAAATGTTACACATCACCTTTGGGCAGAAGTGTACTCTAAGGTATTGTTCAAGTCAAGCAAAATAAATCAATTTAACTAATCATAAAAATGAATTTTATTTAAGATTAGTCAAATGACTTATAAATTTAATGTTAATAATTAATTAACCGCAAAAGTTAAAGCGATTCGGGCGGGGCTACAAAAAAATTTGGGGACCCATTGATTTAATTAAAAGGCGTATAAGGCAAGAGATTTTCAAGTAAAAAGATTTAACCTTTTCAATGGTATTTTAGCATATCCCTTACTTAGTTTTGCTATTCCAGGTAAAATAAATTCATAAATAAGGAAATAGAATATATTATGCAAAAGTGAGATATGCCATACAATTTAAGGAAACACAATTATATTCCAAAACAAATACCAGAATTAGAAGATTTCATCAAAATAAGGATGAACACTTCAAATAATTCATCACAAATTATACTTGCTGATATTCGAAGCATAAGAAAGTAATTTTATGGATTAATTCCGAAAAACTTAGATCTTAATTTTAAGGAAAAGTAATGCTGATGTCCGAAAATAAAAAGAATTGATTCATCAACATAAGGCTCTGATACCACATGTTGATCAATTCTTAAACATAAAAGATATAAATCAGGAATTAAATCATGTGTACCTGATAATCCTGTAAACGTGGTTAGGGATGAGGCCATGATTCTCACGCAGATCGAGTTCCCGTTTAGGGTGTATCGTTATGATGGCTAAGGGGAGGATGAGACTCACGAGAATAGAGAGGCAGAGAGGAGGCGTAAGATTGGTGTCTTGATCTCTGCCTAATACCTCTATTTATATACACCCAAGGGGAAACCCTAATTAGGTCATAAGGGTAATTACGTCCATCAAATAATTACCAAATAAATACGTAGGGTATTTATTAGGTCAATGATCAATTAATTAGATAAATGATAACTCAGGCCACATAAAAAAGTGTCCAACTGATTTCCTACTATCGCGACATCCACCAAAATCAGAATCTGAGTACCTGACCACTTCCAAATGATCACATTTCCTGTACATGAGCATGTGATCCTTTGTTCCTTGTAGGTACCTTAACACTTTCTTTACAGCCTTCCAGTGATCCATGCTGGGATTACTCTGATATCTTCCTAGCATCCCAACAACAAAACTAATATCCGGCCTTGTACAGTTTTGCAAGTACATTAAGCTGCCTACAACAGATGCATATGGAATAGATTCCATGGCCTTGCATTCCACATCATTCTTTGGACATTGTATGAGACTAAACTTATCTCCTTTTTGAATTGGTACAATTCCAGCGGAGCATTTGCCCATACGAAAATTCTCTAGAATTCTTTCAAAATAGGCCTTTTGAGATAATCCTAACAATCCTTGTGTCCTATCACGGAAAATTTCCATTCCTATCACGTAGGATGCCTCACCCACAACTTTCATTTCAAAATTCTTAGATAGAAAATCCTTAGTCTCACGCAATATACTCAAATCCTTAGCAACAAGTAATATGTCATCAACATATAGTACTAAAAATATAAACTTACTCACCTGACCTTTCGGTATACACATCTATCAACAATGATCTCTTGAAAAGCAAAAGAGGCTACGATACCATTGAATTTAATATGCCATTCTTGGGAAGCTTGTTTTAGTCCATATATTGATTTCTTTAGCTTACACACCATATGCATCTTTCCTTCAACCAAGAAGTCTTTAGTTTGATCCATAAAAACTTCTTCCACAAGATCACCATTAAGAAAAGCGGTTTTCACATCCATTTGATGTAACTCAAGATCATAATGAGCTACTAAAGCCATGATTATTCTTAATAAGTCCTTCTTCGAGATCGAATAAAAGGTCTCTTTATAGTCAACGCCATCCTTTTGTGTATAACCTTTGGTAATAAGTCCTGCTTTATACCTTTCGATATTGCCCTTTAAGTCATACTTGGTTTTAGAAACCCATTTACATCCAACTCGTTTACACCCATTTGGCAACTCAATAAGATCCCAGACCTTATTTTGTTCCATGAATTTTAGTTCATCTTTCATAGCATCGATCCATTTATCAGACTTATTGCATTCAATGGCTTATGAAAATGAAATCGGATCATTCTTTATTCCTATGCCAAGATTTGCTTCTTGCAAATAAACCATATAATCATCAGGGATGGCTGACCTTCTTTCCATTTGTGATCTCCTTAAATTTGGTGGTTCTTATGATTCGTTTTGATCATTACGTACTGGTAAATTAGTTTCCTCATGAGGCATATCCTCACCCAATTGTTGTTTGTTATTGTGAACATCATGTTCAACGATAGGGACAATACTTGAAGTGAGGTTAGACAATGGAACATTCATAGATATGGGTATAGCTTCCCTTATCTCATTAATTTGCACATTATGCCTTTCATTACTCTCACTAACTTCACCATTCTCAATGAGTTTTGCATTACCGGTTTCAACAATTCTTGGACTATGATTAGGGCAATAAAACCTATAACCTTTGGATTTATCTAGGTAACCAATAAAGTAACCACTAATCGTATGAGAATCTAACTTCTTTTCATGTGGATTATATATATGTGCTTCTACTGGACAACCCCAAACATAAAGGTGTCTTAAACTGGATTTTCTACTAGTCCACAACTCAAAAGGAGTTTGGGAAACTGCCTTACTAGCAACCCTGCTAAGCAAATACACAGCAATTTTAAAAGCATGCATCCACAATGAGATAGGCAAAGAGGAGTTAATGATCATACTCCTAGCAATATCCATTAATGTCCTATTATGCCTTTCTGCAACACCATTCTGATGTGGTGTTCCTGGCATAGTATACTGTGCACATATACCACGTTTCTCAAGGAACTTTGCAAATGGGCCTGGACATTGTCCATTTTCGTTATATTTTCCATAATATTCACCACCTCTATCAGACCTAATGATTTTCACCCTTTTATCTAATTGCCTTTCAACCTCTTTGAAGTACAACTCAAGAGCATCAACTGCTTGAGATTTTTCATTCAGCAAATAGACATAAGCATAACAGGAAAGATCATCAATAAAGGTGATAAACTATTTTTCACCACCAAAAGATGGAACATCAAAAGGTCCACATATGTCAGTGTGTATAATTTCAAGAAGCTCTGTACTTCTTGTCACTCCTTTCTCACTATGTTTGATTTGCTTTCCCTTAATGCAATCCACACATATATCAAGGTTAGAAAAATCTAATTGTGGAAGAATTTCATTTCTTACTAATCTTTCCAACCTCGCCTTAGATATATGACCTAAATATTTATGCCACAAGAAAGCTGACTTTTCATTTTGCATACTACGCTTAACTCCAACATTGTGATAAACAGTAAGAAGGGATTCAGAAAAAACATGACCAAGTTTCAATTTATGTAAACGATCAGTAAGAATAGCAGAACCAACTAATTGCTTATTCTTTAATAAACTGAAACATTCATCACTAACATCAAAATAAAACCCAGCAAGATCAAGTTTTGAAACTGAAATCAAATTCCTAGAAACCGAAGGTACATAGAGAGTTTGATACAAGTCTAAATGATGACCAGTATCCAACATCAAACGATAAGTACCTATGCCCTTAATTGGGGCCCTCATTCGATTTCCCATGAATAAGAAATTCTCACTTGGGTTTAAGATTTGGATCGTAAGGAATCCATCCACCATGTTAACTACATAAGTGGTGGCACCACAATCAAGCCACCAAGTATTATTAGGAACTTCAATTAGGTTTGACTCAAAACATACAAAGGCAGAATAATTACCTTTCTTTTCGAACGAAGCCTTACGTTTCAGGCAATCCTTCTGAAAGTGTCCTTCTTTGTTACAAAATCGACACTTCATTGCCGATTTTTTCTTTTTGTCACCCTACGAAGCTTTAGTCAGTTCCTTCTCTTTCTTAAACTTGTTAGACTTAACCTTAAGAGCTCCTGAACTTACTAGGTTGACTGTATGATTACCTCCTTCTTATTTCTTTAATCTTGCTTCCTCCTGAGTAAGCATACTGGATAACTCACTTATATTCCATTTGTCTTTAAGACAATTATAGCTAATTTGGAGTGGTCCATACCTAGGAGGTGGAGAGTTAAGAATGAACTGCACTAAGAAGGAGTCATCAACAGCCATACCCAACGTCTTTAGCCTTGCTGCAATGTTGGTCATCTCAATGATATGAGCTTGCATACTCACTGTCTCGGTGAATTTCATGGTCGCAAGCTCAGACATGAGAGTACCAGCAAGTGACTTGTCTGCAGAACGGAATCTTACTTCCACTAACTCGAGATGTTTTTTAGCACTTTCAGCTGAGTCAATAGCAGTCTTGATGTTGTTTGCAATCGTCATCCACATGAACATGAGGCTTAATCTGTTAGACTATGTCTAAGCCTCATGGTACAACTTTTCTTCATCAGTGCTAGCATCCGTAAGATCAGCAGGCTTGGCATCTAAAAGAGCCAAGTCAAGATCCAATACACCTAAATGGAAATTGACTTGTTCTTTCCCTTCAGCAAAGTTGAGACCATTGAACACAGTAACAGATGAAGCATGCGAATGAAGTGAAATAGCTGTAATTAATACCGAAATGCTCATTAATAAATTAATGTAATCACATGATAGTGTCAGATAAAACATTAAGGCATACCACAATACTCCTTTGGGTAGATATTATAATATACAGTTTTTAAGTAAATGCCGTCAATAACCTTATGAGACTATACAATCAAGTTAACATGTCTATCTTTGGACATACAAGCAAACTTGACCAGCTTAATATTTTATATATGTCTCCATTATGTCCATTAACCATTAAATGATGATTTACCTTTGGGTAAATCTTAAAATTCTGGTGATAAGTGGAAGCCATAAATTTGTTAATTCAGTAATTTGACATTTCAAAAAAAAAAAATTAACTGTAGATGAATGACCTTCCGACTTGTAAATTATAAAATGCATTAATAGTTTAGCCACTTTGGTGAGCATTAAACCGTGATGCAATTTCACTAAATTAACATTAGAGTTGATTAATTACAGATCAAATAGTTGTAGCATAACAACATGGGTAGAAATCTTGGATATGCATAAGTACATGATTACTTAAACAGCGATGCAGAGGCATGGGAAACGAAATCACATGTTCGCTAGAAAGCAGTAGAATTATAAACTACATGCATAATCAATCAAGCAGCATGAGTATTTTAATTAATTTCATCATGATCAATGAATAAGGGATGACATCAACAAATTAGTACCCAATTTGTTAGAGAACAAAATTGATAACTACTAGCATTACACCATTAATAAACCAATCACATGCTTTGGAATACAATAAATTATGAAAGGATATTGACCTAATCGAATATAATAAATCATAAAGCAAAAAAGTTCTGTGCCACTAAACCCTAATTACATCGGTACTGTAAAGAACATAATTAAGGCATAATTGATTGATAATCGAAGCGGAATATGGGCACGAGTTGCATGATGGTTCTCGTTAAAATAGAACTCATAAATATAATGTGATCCAAAGCAATTAAATATATCATTATCATCATATACAAAAGGTTAATTCAATTAGAGAGAACCAATTCAATGTATGAGCGAAAGGAGTATAATTTAAAATCAATCATATGCCAATTAGACGGAGAAAAACTTCTTGCTCTGATACCACATGAGTGGTTTAAATAATTCTTTAAACCTAAATTAACACGAAACATAATATGTACGATCTCGGACTAAATAATTCTTACAATGAATTATACCTGATGCAGATGATGTGGAAGCCATACTTGAAACAATTGATTCCTTGAGAGCACTCCTTTCTAATTTCTTCAATAGGCAAAGCATCCCTTGACGTATAAATCGATTTCTTCCCCTTAACCCTTTTTCGCACTTGAGTCACAGAGATATAGATGGCTTTTTTTTTTGTGTTTTTCACTGGTAGAGAGAGGACCTATTTATAGTGTTAACCTCTTAATCTGGTGCGTCCATCAAGAAGCCAAAAAGAACAGTTGAGATTAAGTAGTTGTTGAGACTTGATTTGTTTGGATAGATAGAGATCCCAAAAATAGAATACTTAATATCATTAGGCACAATAATAGGAAACCACCATCTTTCATATCTCTTAATACTAGGCCACAAATTAGAAAAATAACTTACATTCTCCCACTTGGCCTGATCATTAAAAAACTACTCAACAACATACATAAGAGCACATATCAAGTAAACATCTCTGTTCACACATATATTACCTATACCCAACAATTTGAAAATGAGAGTTATGGCGGTTGCACACGATTTTATGGAGCATGTTCCCCTCCACATACTGCTGTAAAACAACCCCAAACATGAAGGTGTCTTAAACTGGGGTTTCCACCTGTCCATAACTCAAAAGGAGTTTTGGGAACTGCCTTACTCGGAAGCCTGTTAAGCAAATACACAGCAGTTTTAAGAGCATGCATCCACAATGATATAGGCAAAGAGGAGTTAATGATTATACCCCTAACCATATCTATTAATGTCCTATAACGCCTTTCTGCAACACAATTCTGATATGGTGTTCCTGGTATAGTATATTATGCACATATGCCACGTTTCTCAAGGAACTTTGCTAATGGACCTGGACATTGTCCATTTTCATTATATTTTCCATAATATTCACCACCTCTGTTGGTCCTAATGATTTTCACCCTTTTATCTAATTGCCTTTCAACCTCATTAACATACACCTCAAGAGCATCAACTGCTTGAGATTTTTCATTCAGTAAATAGGCATAACCATAACAGGAAAAATCACCAATAAAGGTGATAAAATATTTTTCACCACCAAAAGATGGAATATCAAAAGGTCCACATATGTTAGGGTGTATAATTTCAAGAAGCTCTATACTTCTTGTCGCTCCTTTCTCGCAATGTTTGGTTTGCTTTCCCTTAACGCAATCCACACATATATCAAGGTCAAAAAAATCTAATTATGGAAGAGTTTCATTTCTTACTAATCTTTCCAACCTCGCCTTAGATATATGACGTAAACGTTTATGCCACAAGAAAGCAGAATTTTCATTTTACATACTACGCTGAACTCCAACATTGTGATAAACAGTAAAAAGGGATTCAGAAAAAACATGATCAAGTTTCAATATATATGAACGATCAGTAAGAATAGTAGAACCAACTAATTGCTTACTCTTAAATAAACTGAAACATCCATCACCAATGTCAAAATAAAACCCAGCAAGATCAGGTTTTGAAACTGAAATCAAATTCGTAGAAACTGAAGGTACATAGAGAGTTTGATACAAGTTTAAATGATGACCGGTATCTAACTTCAAATGATAAGTCCCTAGGCCCTTAATTGGAGCCTTCATTCAATTTCCCATGAATAAGAAATTCTCACTTGGGTTTATGGTTTAGATCGTAAGGAATCCCTGCATCACGTTAGATAGATGAGTAGTAGCACTATAATCAAGCCACCAAGTATTATTAGGAACTTCAATTAGGTTTGACTTGAAACATACAAAGGCAGAATAATTACCTTTCTTTTCAAACCAAGCCTTACGTTTCGAGCAATCCTTTTGAAAGTGTCCTTCTTTATTACAAAATCGACACTTCATGGCCGATTTTTCCTTTTTGTCACCCTGCGAAGCTTTAGTTAGTTCCTTCTTTTTCTTAAACTTGTTAGGCTTAACCTTAAGAGCTTTTGAACTTACTAGGTTGACTGTATGATTACGTCCTTCTTATTTCTTTAATCCTGCTTCTTCCTAGGTAAGTATACTGGACAAGTCACTTATATTCCGTTTGTCTTTAAGACTATTATAGTTAATCTGGAATGGTCCATACCTAAGAGGTAGAGAGTTAAGAATGAATTGCACTAAGAAGGTGTCATCAATAGCCATACCCAAGGTCTTTAGCCTTGCTACAATGTTGGTCATCTCAATGATATAAGCTCGCATACTCACCGTCTCTGTGAATTTCATGGTTGTAAGCTCAAACATGAGAGCACCAGCAAGTGACTTGTCGGCAGAGCGGAATCTTGCTTCCACTAACTCGAGATGTTTTGTAGCACTTTCAGTTGAGTCAATAGCAGTCTTGATGTTGTTTGCAATCGTCATCCGCATGAACATAAGGCTTAATCTGCTAGACCGTGTTTAAGCTTTATGGTACAACTTTTCTTCATCAGTGCTAGCTTCCGTAAGATCAGCGGGCTTAGCATCTAAAAGAGCCAAGTCAAGATCCAATATACCTAAATGTAAATTGACCTGTTCTTTCCATTCAGCAAAGTTGAGACCATTGAACACAGTAACAGATGAAGCATGCGAATGAAGTGAAACAGCTGTGATTAATACATAAATGCTCATTAATTAATTAATGTAATCACATGATAGTGCCAGATAAAACATTAAGGTAAACGATAATACTCCTTTGGGTAGATTTTATAATATACAGTTCTTAAGTAAATGTCATCAATAACCTTATGAGAGAATGCAGTCAAATTAACATGGCTATCCTTGGATATACAAGCAAAATTGACCAAGAATATTTTATATATGTCTCTATTATGTCCACTAACCATAGAATGATGATTTACCTTTGGGTAAATCTTAAAATTCTAGTGATAAGTGGAAGCCATTAATCTGTTAATTCAGCAATTTGGCATTAAAAAAAAAACTATAGATGAATGACCTTCCGACTCGTAAATTATAAAATGCATTAATAGTTTAGCCACTTTGGTGAGCATTAAACCGTGATGCGATTTCACTAAATTAACATTAGGGTTGATTAATTACAGATCAAATAGTTGTAGTATAACAACATGGGTAGAAATCTTGGATATGCGTAAGTACATGATTACTTAAACAGCGATGCAGAGGCATAAGAAACGAAATCGCATGATCATTAGAAAGCAGTATAATCATAAACTACATATATAATCAATCAAGAGGCATAAATATTTTAATCAATTTTATCATGAACAATGAATGAGGGATGACATCAACAAATTAGCACCCAATTCATCAGAGAACAAAATTGATAACTACTAGGATTATACCAATAATAAACCAATCACATGCTTTGGAATACAGTAAATCATGAAAGGATATTGACCTAATCGAATGTAATAAATCATGAAGTAAAAACCTCCTGTGCCACTAAGCCCTAATTGCATCGATACTATAAAGAATATAATTAAGGCATAATTAATCGATAATCGAACCAGAATATGGGCAAGAGTTGCATGATGGTCATCGATAAAATAAATCTCATAAATATAATGTAATCCAAATCAATTAAATAATCATTCAGTCATGTTCATCATCATGTACAAAAGGTTAATTCAATCAGAGAGAACCAATTCAACGTACAGGAGAAAGGAGTATAATTTGAAATCAATCACATACTAATTAGATGGAGAAATTATAAGTTCAAAACCTCTCGCTCTAATACCACATGAAAGGTTTAAATAATTCTTTAAGCCTAAATTAGCATGAAACATAATATGTAGGATCTTGAACTAAATAATTCCCATAATGAATTATACCTGATGTGGAAGATGCGGAAGCCATACTTGAAACAATTGATTCCTTGAGAGTACTCCTTTCTAATTTCCTCAATGGGCAAAGCACCTCTTGATGTATAAATCGATTTCTCCTCCTTAACCCTTTTTTTCACTTGACTCAAAGAGATATAGATGGTTTTTTTTTCCCTGTGTTTTTCACTAGTAGGGAGAGAACCTATTTATAGTGTCAACCTCTTAATCTGGTGCATCCATCAAGCAGCCAAAAAGAACGGTTGAGATTAAGTGGTCGTTGAGACTTGACTTGTTTGGATAGATAGAGATCCCAAAAATAGAATACTTAATATCATTAGGCATAATAATAGGAAACCACCATCTTCCATATCCCTTAATATCAGGCCATAAATTAGAAAAATAACTTACATTCTCCCACTTGGCCTGATCATTAAAAAACTACTCAACAACATGCATAAGAGCGCATATCTAGTAAATGTCTCCGTTCACACATATATTACCTATACCCAACAATTTGAAAAAGAGAGTTATGGCGGTTGCACATTATTTTGTGGAGCATGTTCCCTTCCATATACTACTGCGTCTCTCAAATCATCAAGGTTAAGTACATAATATAAGGCATTATGGTCCATATTATTTCAAGATTCCTATTATGATAATTTTATGTGTACACCATTATAATTAATAGGAAACTTGAAACATAAAACATACATACTCTGAGCTCCAAGTGCTAGAATCAACAGCATTAATCATCCTTACAATCAAGATCCATTCTTTGCACATGACCCTTAAAAGCCTTAGGTTGTAAACCCTTCCTCAAAGGATCTGCTATCATTATGTTAGTCTTAATATATCGAATAGACACCTTTGGTTTCTGAACTTCATCCTTCAAAGATAAGTACTTCAATTCCATGTGTTTGGCACCTCTCAAGTACTTATCATTTTTTGAGAAAAAGACTGCTGCGGAATTATCACAATACAACTTTAATGGCTTGAAGATGGAGTTAACTACCCCAAGACCTGAAATAAAATTCTGAAGCCATAGTGCATGTATTGTAGCTTTATAACATGCCACAAACTCAGCCTCCACAGTTGATGTAGCAATACAATCTTGTTTCACACTTTTCCATGAAAGTGCTCCTTCAGATAATAGGAACACATAACCAAAAGTCGATTTTCTACTATCGCAACATCCACCGAAATTAGAATCTGAGTACCCGACCACTTCCAAATGATCACATTTCCTGTACATGAGCATGTGATCCTTTGTTCCTTGTAGGTACCTTAACACTTTCTCTGCAGTCTTCTAGTGATCCATCCCAGGATTACTTGGATATCTTCCTAGCATCCCAATAGCAAAACTAATATCCGGCCTTGTATAGTTTTGTAAGTACATTAAGTTGTCTACAACAGATGCATATGGAATAGATTTCATGGCCTTGCGTTCCACATCATTCTTTGGACATTACATAAGACTAAACTTATCTCCTTTCTGAATTGGTACAATTCTAGCGGAGCATTTGTATATATGAAAATTCTCTAGAATTCTTTCAATATAGGCCTTTTGAGACAATCCTTACAATCCTTGTGTCCTATCACAGAAAATTTCCATTCCTATCACATAGGATGCCTCACCCATATCTTTCATTTCAAAATTCTTGGGTAGAAAATCCTTAGTCTCACACAATATACTCAAATCCTTAGCAGCAAGTAATATGTCATCAACATATAGTACTAAAAATATAAACCTACTCCCACTGACCTTTCAGTATGCACATCTATCAACAATGATCTCTTGAAAACCAAAAGAGGTTACAGTATCATTGAATTTAATATACCATTGTCGGGAAGCTTGTTTTAGTCCATATATTGATTTCTTAAGCTTACACACCATATGCTTCTTTCCTTCAACCCAGAAGCCTTCAGGTTGATCCATAAAAACTTCTTCCTCAAGATTACCATTAAGAAAAGCGATTTTCACATCCATTTGATGTAACTCAAGATCATAATGAGCTACTAAAGCCATGATTATTCTTAATGAGTCCTTCTTTGAGACTGGAGAAAAGGTCTCTTTGTAGTCAATGCCATCCTTTTGTGCATAACCTTTGGCAACAAGTCTTGCTTTATCCCTTTCGACATTACCCTTTGAGTCATACTTGGTTTTAGAAACCCATTTACATCCAACTTGTTTACACCCATTTGGTAACTCAACAAGATCCCAGACCTTATCTTGTTCCATGGACTTTAGTTCATCTTTCATAGCATCGATCCATTATCAGACTTATTACATTCAATGGCTTATGAAAGTGAAACCGGATCATTCTTTATTCCTACATCAAGATCTAATTTTTGCAAATGAACCATATAATCATCAAGGATGGCTGACCTTATTTTCCTTTGAGATCTCCTTAAATTTGCTGGTTCTTGTGATTCATTTTAATCATTATGTACTGGTGAATTAGTTTCCTCATGAGTCATATGCTCATCTAAAGGTTGTTTGTTATTATGAACATCATGTTCAACAATAGGGACAATACTTGAAGTGGGTTTAGACAATGAAACATTCATAGATATGGGTATAGTTTCCCATATCTCATTAATTTCTACATTATGTCTTTCATTACTCCCACTAACTTCACCATTCTCAATGAATTTTGCATTACCGGTTTCAACCATTCTCGGACTACAATTAGGGCAATAAAACCTATAACCTTTAGATTTATTTTGGTAACCAATAAAGTAACCACTAGTCACATGAGAATCTAACTTCTTTTCATGTGGATTATATATACGTGCTTCTGCTAGACAACCCCAAAGATGAACGTGTCTTAAACTAGGTTTTCTACCAGTCCACAACTCAAAAGGAGTTTTGGGAACTACCTTACTAGGAACCCTGTTAAGTAAATACATAGCAATTTTAAGAGCATGCATCCACAATGATACAAGCAAAGAGGAGTTAATGATCATACTCCTAACCATATCCATTAATGTCCTATTACGCCTTTCTGCAACACCATTCTGATGTGGTGTTCCTGGCATAGTATATTATGCACATATGCCACATTTCTTAAGGAACTTTGCAAATGGACTTGCACATTGTCCATTTTCGTAATATTTTCCATAATGTTCACCACCTCTATCGGACCTAATGATTTTCACTCTTTTACTAAACTGCCTTCAACCTCATTGACATACACCTCAAGAGCATCAACTGCTTAAGATTTTTCATTCAGCAAATAGACATAACCATAACGGGAAAAATCATCAATAGAGGTGATAAAATATTTTTCACCACCAAAAGGTGGAACATCAAAAGGTCCACATATGTCAGTGTGTATAATTTCAAGAAGCTCTGTACTTCTTGTCGCTCCTTTCTCCCTATGTTTGGTTTGCGTTCCCTTCATGCAACCCACACATATATCAGGGTCAGAAAAATCTAATTGTGGAAGAATTTCATTTCTTACTAATCTTTCCAACCTCCCCTTAGATATACGACCTAAACATTTATGCCACAAGAAAGCAGACTTTTCGTTTTGCATACCATGCTTAACTCCAACATTGTGATAAACAGTAAGAAGGGATTCAGAAAAAACATGATCAGGTTTTAATTTATATAAATGAATAGTAAGAATAGCAGAACCAACTAATTGCTTATTCTTAAATAAACTGAAACATCCATCACCAACGTCAAAATAAAACCAAGCAAGATCAAGTCTTGGAACTAAAATCAAATTCCCAGAAACTGAAGGTACATAGAGAGTTTGATACAAGTCTAAATGATGACCGGTATCTAACATCAAATGATAAGTCCCTATGCCCTTAATTGGAGCCTTAATTCGATTTCCCATGAATAAGAAATTCTCACTTGGGTTTATGGCTTGGATCGTAAGGAATCCCTACACCATGTTGGATACATGAGTAGTGACACCACAATCAAGCCACCAGGTATTGTTAGGAACTTTAATTAGGTTTGACTAAAAACATACAAAGGCAGAATAATTGCCTTTCTTTTCAATCCAAGCCTTACGTTCCAGGCAATCCTTCTGAAAGTGTCCTTCTTTATTACAAAATCGACACTTTATTGCCGATTTTTCCTTTTTGTCACCTTGCGAAGGTTTAATGGGTTCCTTCTTTTTCTTAAACTTGTTAGGCTTAACCCTAAGAGCTCCTGAACTTATTAGGTTAACTGTATGATTACCTCCTTCTTGTTTCTTTAATCTTGCTTCCTCTTGAGTAAGCATACTTGACAACTCACTTATATTCTATTTGTCTTTAAGACTATTATAGTTAATCTAGAATGGTCCTTACCTAGGAGGTAGAGAGTTAAAAATGAACTACACTAAGAAGGAATCATCAACAGCTATACCCAAGGTTTTTAGCCTTACTGCAATGTTGGTCATCTTAATGATATGAGCTTGCATACTCACCGTCTCGGTGAATTTCATGGTCGTAAGCTCAGACATGAGAGCACCAGCAAATGACTTGTCTGCAGAATAGAATCTTGCTTCCACTAGCTCAAGATGTTTTTTAGCACTTTCAGTTGAGTCAATAACAGTCTTGATCTTGTTTGCTATCGTCATCCGCATGAACATGAGGCTTAATCTGTTAGACAGTGTCCAAGCTTTATGGTACAACTTTTCTTCATCAGTGCTAGCTTCTGCAAGATCAACAAGCTTAGCTTCTAAAAGAGCCAAGTCAAGATCTAATAGACCTAAATGGAAATTGACTTGTTCTTTCCATTCAGCAAAGTTGAGACCATTGAACACAGTAACAGATGAAGCATGCGAATGAAGTGCAACAGCTGCAATTAATACATAAATGCTCATTAATAAATTAATGTAATCACATGATAGTGTCAGATAAAACATTAAGGTATCCTATAATACTCCTTTGGGTAGATATCATAATATACAATTTTTAAGTAAATTCCATCAATCACCTTATGAGACAATGTAGTCAAATTAACATGTCTATCTTTGGATATACAAGCAAACTTGACCAACTTAATATTCTATATATGTCTCCATTATGTCCACTAACCATAGAAGGATGATTTGCCTTTGGGTAAATCTTAAAATTCTAGTGATAAGGGGAAGCCATTAATCTGTTAATTCAGTTATTTGGCATTTCAAAAACAAAATTAACTATAGATAAATAACCTTCTGACTCGTAAATTATGAAAAGCATTAACAGTTTAGCTACTTTGGTGAGCATTAAACTGTGATGCAATTTCACTAAATTAACATTAGGGTTGATTAATTATAGATCAAATAGTTGCAGTATAATAGCATAGGTAGAAATCATGGATATGCGTAAGTACATGATTAACCACATGAAAGGTTTAAATAATTCTTTAAACCTAAATTAACATGAAACATAATATGTAGGATCTTGAACTAAATAATACTCACAATGAATTATACATGATGCGAAAGATGCAGAAGCCATACTTGAAACAATTAATTCCTTGAGAGTACTCTCTTTCAATTTCTTCAACAGGCAAAGCACCCCTTTATGTAAAAATCGATTTCTCCCCCTTAACCCTTTTCTCACTTGAGTCACAGAGATATAGATGGTTTTTTTTTTTTTTTTTGGTGTTTTTCACTGATAGGGAGAGGACCTATTTATAATGTTAACCTCTTAATCTAGTGAGTCTATCAAGCAGCCAAAAAGAACGGTTGAGATTAAGCGGTCGTTGAGACTTGATTTGTTTGGATGGATAGAGATCCCAAAAATCGAATACTTAATATCATTAGGCATAATAATAGGAAACCACCGTCTTCCATACCCCTTAATACCAGGCCACAAATTAGAAAAATAACTTACATGTATGTATATATGCATATATATCTATATCCATCTCTCTATCTATCTATTTATTTATCTATCTATTTATATTCTGTCTATCTATCTATCTATCTATCTCTCCATATATATATATATATATATATATGTGTGTGTGTGTGTGTGTGTGTGTGTGTGTGTGTGTGTGTGTGTGTGGGTGTGCGTGTGTGTGTGTGTTGTGTGTGTGTGTGTGTACATATATATATATATATGTAGATATACACATATATAGATATTAATGTATGTATGTATGTATACATATATAATATATATATGACACATATATATATATAATAATATATATATCTATATATATATATATCTATATATATATATATATATATATATAAATTTAAGTGAGCTCAGTTTAGATTTGTTTGTGTTTTACATTAAATTCAATGTATTCCGATTTGAATTTTGTTCAGTTGGATTCTTTATTTAGTTCAAGACCCTACATATTATGTTTCATGTTAATTTAGGTTTAAAGAATTATTTAAACCTTTCATGTGGTATCAGAGCGAGAGGTTTTGAACTTATAATTTCTCCGTCTAATTGGTATGTGATTAATTTTGAATTATACTCCCTTCTCCTGTACGTTGAATTGGTTCTCTCTGAGTGAATTATACCTTTTGTATATGATGACGAACATGATTGAATGATTATTTAATTGCTTTGAATTACATTATATTTGTGAGTTCTATTTTATCGATGACCATCATGCAACTCGTGCCCATATTCTGGTTCGATTATCGATCATTTATGCCTCAATTATGTTCTTTATAGTACCGATGCAATTAGGATTTAGTGGCACAGAAGGTTTTTGCGTCATGATTTGTTATATTCGATTAGGTCAATATCCTTTCATAATTTACTGTATTCCAAAGCATGTGATTGGTTTATTAATGGTATAATGCTAGTAGTTATCAATTTTGTTCTCTGACGAATTGGGTACTAATTTGTTGATGTCATCCCTCATTCATTGATCATGATAAAATTGATTAAAATATTCATGCATCTTGATTGATTATATATGTAGTTTATGATTATACTGCTTTCTAGTGATAATGCCATTTCGTTTCCCATGCCTCTGCATCGATGTTTAAGTAATCATGTACTTACGGATATCCATGATTTCTACCTACGTTATTATACTACAACTATTTGATTTGTAATTAATCAACCCTAAAGTAAATTTAGTGAAATCGCATCACGGTTTAATGCTCACCAAAGTAGCTAAACTATTAATGCATTTCATAATTTACGAATCGGAAGGTCATT
Source organism: Carnegiea gigantea (assembly GCA_029747015.1). Lineage (NCBI taxonomy): Eukaryota > Viridiplantae > Streptophyta > Magnoliopsida > Caryophyllales > Cactaceae > Carnegiea > Carnegiea gigantea. The sequence goes on from JAKOGI010002240.1 coordinate 118,613, forward strand.
CATCTATAGTTAATTTTTTTTTTTTTGAAATGCCGAATTACTGAATTAACAGATTAATGGCTTCTATTTATCACTAGAATTTTAAGATTTACCCAAAGGTAAATCATCATTCTTTGGTTAGTGGACATAATGGAGACATATATAAAATATTAAGTTGGTCATGTTTGCTTGTATATCTAAAGATAGACATGTTAATTTGACTGCATTGTCCAATAAGGTTATTGATGGCATTTACTTAAAAACTGTATATTATGATATCTACCCAAAGGAGCATTATAGTATACCTTAATGTTTTATCTGACACTATCATGTGATTACATTAATTTATTAATGAGCATTTATGTATTAATTGCAGCTATTTCACTTTATTCGCATGCTTCATCTGTTACTGTGTTCAATGGTCTCAACTCTGCTAAATGCAAAGAATAAGTCAATTTCCATTTAGGTGTATTGGATCTTGACTTGGCTCGTTTAGAAGCTAAGCCTGCTGATCTTACGGAAGCTAGCACTGATGAAGAAAAATTGTACCATAAAGCTTGGACACAGTCTAACAGATTAAGCCTTATGTTCATGCGGATGACGATTGCAAACAACATCAAGATTGCTATTGACTCAACTGAAAGTGCTAAAAAACATCTTGAGTTAGTAAAAGCAAGATTCCGTTCTGCAGACAAGTCACTTGCTGGCACTCTCATGTCTGAGCTGACGACCATGAAATTCACCGAGATAGTTTGTATACAAGCTCATATCATTGAGATGACTAACATTGCGGCAAGGCTAAAGACCTTAGGTGTGGATGTTGATGACTTCTTCTTAGTGCAGTTCATTCTTAACTCTCTACCTCCTAGGTATGGACCATTCCAGATTAACTATAATAGTCTTAAAGACAAATGGAATATAAGTGAGTTGTCCAGTATGCTTACTCAGGAGGAAGCAAGATTAAAGAAACAAGAAGGAGGTAATCATACAGTCAACCTAGTAAGTTCAGGAGCTCTTAAGATTAAGCCTAACAAGTTTAAGAAAAGGAAGGAACCCACTAAAGTTTCGCAGGGTGACAAAAAGGAAAAATCGGTAATGAAGTGTCGATTTTGTAATAAAAAAGGACACTTTCGGAAGGCCTGAAACATAAGGCTTGGTTCAAAAAGAAAGGTAATTATTTTGCCTTTGTATGTTTCGAGTCAAACCTGATTGAAGTTCCTAATAATACTTGGTGGCTTGATTGTGGTGTTACTACTCATGTATCTAACATGGTACAGGGATTCCTCACGATCCGAACCATAAACCAAAGTGAGAATTTCTTATTCATGGGAAATCGAATGAAGGCTCTAATTAAGGGCATAGGGACTTATCATTTGAAGTTAGATATCAGTCATCATTTATACTTGTATCAGACTTTATATGTACTTTCAGTTTCTGGGAATTTGATTTTTGTTTCAAAACTTGATCTTGCTGGGTTTTATTTTTATGTTGGTGATGGATGTTTCAGTTTATTTAAGAATAAGCAATTAGTTGGTTCTGCTATTTTTACTGATCGCTTATATAAATTGAAACTTGATCATGTTTCTTCTGAATCCCTTCTTACTATTTATCACAATGTTAAAGTTAAGCATAGTATGCAAAATGAAAAGTCTGCTTTCTTGTGGCATAAAGGTTTAGGTCATATATCTAAGGTGAGGCTGGAAAGATTAGTAAGAAATGAAATTCTTCCATAATTAGATTTTTCTGACCTTGATATATGTGTGGATTGCATTAACGGAAAGGGAACCAAACATAGTGAGAAAAGAGCGATGAGAAGTACAGAGGTTCTTGAAATTATACACGCTGACATATGTGGACCTTTGATGTTCCATCTTTTGGTGGTGAAAATATTTTATCACTTTTATTGATGATTTTTCCCGTTATGGTTATGTCTACTTGCTGAATGAAAAATCTCAAGCAGTTAATGCTCTTGAGGTGTATGTCGATGCAGTTGTAAGGCAATTAGATAAAAGGGTGAAAATCGTTAGGTCCGATAGAGGTGGTGAATATTATTGCACCGATATTTGACCTTATTTTACCTCTTATTTGACCCACTTTTCTAATGGTTTTCATGTCGAATCTTAAGGAGAAAGGGTCAAATTTGCTCCTTTTGGCTCATAATGCAATTATTTCGTTGGTTTGCTTGTTTTCTATGAGTTTTACCAAAGAGACGAGAAACTCACCAATTTCAATAAGGAATGAGGCATTTGGGATGCATTTCAAGGTGGAATAGAGGTCTGACAAGCCCCGGGAGCAAAAGAAAGCAAAGAAGAACAGTACATAACCAACCTGCAAGAAGGCACAGCTGTGCACCGGTGGCCAAAGCCATGTACGGCCAGTATGGCCAGGCGCACGGCCGTGCGTCTGACCGTATGTGGTGGCGCACGGCCGGCCGTGCATCTTGGCACGGCCACGCATCGGGGCCTGCTTCCGCGATAAAAAGCCCTTTTCGACCAGTGTTCCAGGGCGTCGCACGGGGTTCGCTTAGGGCTTCTCTCTGGTGATTTCTAGAGTAGTTTAGGTTAGGTTTTAGCAAATAAAACCTCAATAGGAGGATTAGTTTAGGATTGAAGATTGTAATCTTGGGTTCAACCTTTGGATTTCAAGTTCCTTCCATCAATTTAATACTAAATTTTCTTTCCTTTTCTCTCTCTATTTCATATCTTATTCTTGTTTTGATTTTGTTAGTTTAATTCTTGTATTTGTTTTGTTTAGTTTCAATGTTTAGTTTTCATAGTTAATTCATGTTTGTTTAGTTGTTTAGATTTGATTTATTACATTCTTTTTGTTCCCTTGTTCATGTTCATGTTCTTGTTTGTTAGTTTAGGTTTTCATGTGTTTGTGATGTTTAGTTGGTAGATTGTGTTGGCTTGGATTGTGATTAGCCTCTTGATGGCTAATTAATCTTGTATTAGGCCTAACCATACCCAATCTATGCCTAGAACTTAGAGTTTTCTCTCACGCCAGCCAAGTGTTCGATGAAATGCTTGAGAGACCTTTCATCCATATTTTTGGGCGATTGACTTATACTAAGAGGTGAGGTCAATTAGCTAGTGTGGGAGAGGGAATAGCCGAGTTCGGGACATGAAAATGGTATCCGAATCGAGTTAGGTCCAGGGGTTGCTAATCTTATAGTTTAGTTGAACTAATCCCATGAAAATAGGAGGTTAAAACAATTAGACTAGCTCATGACCCTTGAGATAGGGCTTGGGTGGTTTTAATGATGCAACCGACTATCTCTCGTTCATGATGTAGTTTGGGTAGGTTAGGACTTATCTCAATTAGTTGGCTCGTCCATTGGTCAAACCACAACTCCAAGTCATCTTTTCTATGTTTGTTATCGTAGTTTAGTTTTCCCTCCTTCTCCTTCGATTTTGCCTAGCTCAAGACGCTTTAGTTAGCTCTGGCAGCTGAAAACACAACTCCCTATGGACGACACCCCAAGTAGTCAACGATACACCTTGCACTTGGGGTTATAAATATTAAAACTGTCCTCCAACAAGTTTTTGGCATCGTTGCTAGGGAGTTGGCGTCTTTCAATATCGGGGTTTTCTTGAGCATTTGAGACTAGGCCTTTTTGAAAAAAAATCCAAAAAAATTTAAAAATCAAACATCTTTAAAAAAAATCAAAGTGGCTATTTTCCATTTACCTCAGTTTGAGCATGAATCTTTTTGGCACTACTTGTCTCGATTGAATGATTATCGTGCTTAATATGTGCTTTTCACATATGAAAAATGGGAAATATGCGATGTTGTACTTAAGGGGATAACACATGAAACCCAAGCCACCTTTGAGTCCATGTGTTACGGTGGTTTGTGTTCCTCAGATGTTGATGGTATGTGGGACTTATTTGAGTCTTTTGCCTGGTATCAGTGGCATCATGAGATTACTAGTGAGTCTTTTGAGTGCCCTTCCCCCACTTCTTATAATTTTTATGATTATTCTCCTCCTGTGTGCTCTTATTGTTCATCTTTGGACCATGATATGAATTCTTGTCCTTATTCTAATATTTCTTATGAATGCTATGCTAAGTTTAATGTCATGATAGGGATAATGAATGAGCGACTTGAGTGTTTTGTTGGTAAGATGAGGGAGACTGACCTATTGCATGAGGCTGACCCGAGTCCATCTTCTTTTAGACTTGAGGTCAGTCTCTATGATGATTATGAGTCTTCCCTTCCCTTAGAGCCTGATTTTATGGTTGATTCATCTTTGACCAGCCTAGGGGAAGTGATGGTTCGTTCCTTGACAACCTTACCATTCGTCACTCCATCCTTGCCTAGCACACTTAGAGACACTCCTGAGGGTGTATTGCACTTACTTTCTTCTTCTCCCCTCCCTTTGGCTTAGTGCACAGGGTTAGAGATAGTGAGTCTCTTATGGGCGACGCTAGTTGTGTTGAGGATGATTCGCTTGATTGGTTGCGCGATATTGCATTGTTAGAGCCTTCTTCTGAGGAGTATTATACTCATGATATGAGGGTTGGTGCCGCTCCTAGCATTGAGCATACTGACCAGATTCACACCAAGCTACTTGATTTAGCCCCCATTTCATCCCCCTTCCTTCCCACGACCCCCTCTCACTTGCACGCATTTCAGGAGTCCCTAGGTGATATTAGTGGGTTTCACCTCTCATTTGATCCATATTGTGCCTGCCTAGTGGACTCGCCTAGGAAAATCACGTGGAGTACCTTCTTTGATCATGATTCTAATTTTTCTATGGCATTGGATAAGTTTAAGAGGGCACTAACTCTATTTGCTATATCTTTACTAGTGTTCTCTTACTTACACCACTTTGAGATGCATACAAAGGCACACGATAAGCTCTTACAAGCTTTAACGGCATCCCAGTTGACGCTGCGAGTCCTGAGCGATGACGAGGAGTGACTGATGCTCCTCAGGCCTCCACAGCACCATCCTAGGGAGGTGTAGTTCGGGTACAATCCGTACCCGACCTGGTATACTCATTTTAACTCTTCTCCCTTCTTTTTATTTTCTTTCTTTTTCTTTTTTTGTTTAGTTATGGATATTAGAATTGTGTTTTTGCTGGTGATTATCTTGAGGTGAAATTTGGGATGTTGTTGAGTCATTGATGGCTATGATCACCATTTTTGTATTGTTGTGCACATTTGTGTTTTGTGATTGGTGGTGTTGATGGATTGGTATATCTTTGTTTTTGGTGGTTAGTTTTGTATATATGTGAGGTCTTGTTTTTGATTTGGTGAGTGATCTTGGGAGAGTGTGCTAGCTTGTGTATATATGTGCAGGTTTAGTGTTCTTATGTGTGTTTGTTTTGTTTTGAGTGTCTTGTGCGCAATTTTGTTTTCTTTGTTTTTGTGTGATAACTCTCAGCTCCCAATGAGGACATTGTGAGATTTATGTGTGGGGGGGTCATCTCCCCTTTTAATCTTATTTTATTTGTGAAGATTTTTCATTTTTTGTATAATTTTTTTCATTTTTTCTCCTTTTGTATAATTTTTTTCTTTTTCTTAGATTTAGGGAGTTTTGCACTATTTTGATCAGCCTTGATCTCCGGTACCTTGGCTATTAGCTCGTATGTAAGTATAATATGCATGATAGATATTCGTCCTAAGTCAGTCATTTTAGGCCTCAGTTCTAACTCCAACAGTCCATTGTAATTTTGCAATCTAGTCCTAATTTATGTATTATCATCATCTTACATTCTTAGTCTTTCATGATCGGCTCTCCCACTTGTCTACTGCGCAGTTCCCTTTGTATGTGCTTACACCCCCTTTTTCTAAAAATAAAAGAAAAAACAAACAAACTCATGCGCTACTGGGTATATCCCTTTGAGGTGTGGCAAGAGTTTGGAATGAAAAAAAAAAGAAGAAGAAAAAACGAAAAAAAGGTGGGGAAGAAAAGAGTTTGGAATGATAAGTACATACCCTTTTGAGGAAAGCACTATTGGGTGCTACCCTTTGAGGCAATACTGCTACTGGGGAAGCTTGTTTTCCATGCTAGTAATTCAACAAGGTAGCTTGTATCAGTTAAGTGGGATTGAGTTTGATTTCGATAAGCCAAAGTCCTAAGGTGATGATACACCTGCACACCAGGCACCAGGATGGATTCAATGTTTTCATGCATCGTGGGGTGAAAAGCTGATGTCTGGATGTCATTCTTTGGGATGATGTGCCCTAAAATGCATATAATGCTTGTGTACAGACTGATACTTGAGTTACTAGGTGCTTTAGGTTAATCCAATTGTGTACAGTTTACCCCCATGGATATATTGTGTTTTGTCATTTTTATTTTTTGATTTTTCTTTCTCTTTCCTTTGTTTTTCCTTTTTTGAGATTTTGTGGGTATATCGTCTGTAAACTCTTACAAAACCTTACTCGTCTACTTAGGAAACCAAGGGGTTTAAAGGGTTTATTGCATACGCTAAATGCAACCGTGATTTCTACGAAAGTGAGTTAGCTGTTCAGTTTAGTTTTTATTTTCGTTTTGCTCAAGGACGAGCAAAAGGTAGGTGTGGGGGTATTTGTTGCACCGATATTTGACCTCATTTTACCCCTTGTTTGACCCACTTTTCTCATGGTTTTCATGTCGAATCTTAAGGAGAAAGGGTCAAAGTTGCCCCTTTCGGTTCATAATGCACTTATTTGGTTAGTTGCTTGTTTTCTAGGAGTTTTGCCAAAGAGACAAGAAACTCATCAATTTCAATAAGGAATGAGGCATTTGGGATGCATTTCGAGATGGAATAGAGGTCCGACAAGCCCTGGGAGCAAAAAGAAGCAAAGAAGAACAGTGCACGGTCGTGCACCGGTGGCCGAAGCCACGCACGGCCAGCACGGCCAGGTGCACGGCCATGCGTCTGGCCGTGCGTCTTGGCACGGCCGTGCGTCAGGGCCTGCTTCCGCAAGCCCTTTTCGGCCAGTTTTCCAGGGGTCCGCACGGGATTCACTTAGGGCTTCTCTCTAGCGATTTCTAGAGTAGTTTAGGTTACGTTTTAGCAAATAAAGCCCCAATAGGACGATTAGCTTAGGATTGAAGATTGTAATCTTGGATTCAACCTTTGAATTTCAAGTTCCTTCTATCAATTCAAGACTAAGTTTTCTTCCCTTTTCTCTCTCTATTTCATATCTTGTTCTTGTTTTGATTTTGTTAGTTTAATTCTTGTATTTTGTTTTGTTTAGTTTCAATGTTTAGTTTTGTTTAGTTGTTTAAATTTGATTTATTACATTCTTTTTGTTCTCTTGTTCATATTCATGTTCTTGTTTGTTAGTTTAGGTTTTCATGTGTTTGTGATGTTTAGTTGGTAGATTGTGTTGGCTTGGATTATGATTGGCCTCTTGATAGCTAATTAATCTTGTATTAGGCCTAACCATGCCTAATCTATGCCTAGAACTTAGAATTTTCTCTCACGCCCGCCAAGTGTTCGATGAAATGCTTGAGAGAGCTTTCATCCATATTTTTAGGCGATTGACTTATACTGAGAGGTGAGGTCAATTAGCTAGTGTGGGAGAGGAAATAGCCGAGTTTGGGATATGAAAATAGTATCCGAATTGAGTTAGGTCCGGGGGTTGCTAATCTTATAGTTTAGTTGAACTAATCCCATAAAAATAGGAGGTTAGAACAATTAGACTAGCTCATGACCCTTCAGAGAGGGCTTGGGTGGTTTTAATGATGCAACCAACCATCTTTCGTTCATGATGTAGTTTGGGTAGGTTAGGACTCGTCTCAATTAGTTGGCTCGTTCATTGGTCAAATCACAACTCCAAGTCGTTTTTTCTATGTTTGTTAGCGTAGTTTAGTTTTCTCTCCTTCTCCTTCGATTTTGCCTAGCTCGAGACGCTTTAGTTAGCTCTGGTAGTTAGAAACACAACTGCCTATGGACGACACCCCAAGTACTCAATGATATAACTTATACTTGGGGTTTGTAAATATTAAAACTTTTCCTCCAACAAATATTATGGAAAATATAACGAAAATGGATAATGTCCAGATCCATTTGCACAGTTCTTTGAGAAACCTGGCATATGAGCACAACATACTATGCCAGGAACACCACATCAGAATGGTGTTACAGAAAGGCGAAATAGGACATTAATGGATATGGTTAGGAGTATGATCGTTAACTCCTTTTTGCCTATATCGTGGTGGATGCATGCTCTTAAAACTGCTGTGTATTTGCTTAACAGGGTTCCTAGTAAGGCAGTTCCCAAAACTCCTTTTGAGTTATGGACTGGTAGAAAACCCAGTTTAAGACAGCTTCATGATTGGGGTTGTCGAGCAGAAGCACGTATATAATCCACATGAAAAGAAGTTGGATTCTCGTATGACTAGTGGTTACTTTATTGGTTACCCAGATAAATCTAAAGGTTATAGGTTTTATTGCCCCAATCATAGTCCGAGAATTGTTGAAACCGGTAATGCAAAATTCATTGAGAATGGTGAAGTTAGTGGAAGTAATGAAAGACATAATGTAGAAATTAATGACATAAGGGAAACTATACTCATATCTGTGAATGTTCCATTGTCTAATCCCACTTCAAGTATTTTCCCTATTGTTGAACATGATGTTCACAATAACAAACAACATTTGGATGAGGATATAACTCATGAGGAAACTAATTCACCAGTACGTAATGATCAAAATGAATCATAAGAACCAGCAAATTTAAGGAGATCACAAAGGGAAAAAAGGTCAGCCATCCGGATGATTATATGGTTTATTTGCAAGAATCAGATCTTGACGTAGGAATGAAGAATGATCCGGTTTCATTTTCACAAGCCATTGAATGTGATAAGTCTGATAAATGGATCGCTACTATGAAAGATGAACTAAAATCCATTAAACAAAATAAGGTCTGGGATCTTCTTGAGTTAACAAATGGGTGTGAACGAGTTGGATGTAAATGGGTTTTTAAAACCAAGTATGACTCAAATGGCAATATCAAAAGGTATAAAGCAAGACTTGTTGTCAAAGGTTATACACAAAAGGATGGCATTGACTATAAAGAGACTTTTTGTCCGGTCTTGAAAAAGGACTCATTAAGAATAATCATAGCTTTAGTAGCTCATTATGATCTTAGGTTACATCAAATGGATGTGAAAACCGCTTTTCTTGATGGTAATCTTGAAGAAGAAGCTTTTATGGATCAACCTGAAGGCTTCTCGGATGAAGGAAAGAAGCATATGGTGTGTAAGCTTAAGAAATCAATATATGGACTAAAAAAAGCTTCCCGACAATGGCATATTAAATTCAATGATACCGTAACATCTTTTGGTTTTCAAGAGATCATTGCTGAGAGATGTGTATACCGAAAGGTTAGTGGGAGTAAGTTTATATTTTTAGTACTATATGTTGATAACATATTACTTGTTGCTAAGGATTTGAGTATATTGCGTGAGACTAAGGATTTTCTATCTAAGAATTTTGAAATGAAATGTAAATATATATATATATATATGTATATATATATATA